>JBBPLM010000213.1:8394-27562 GCA_038089795.1 Pulchroboletus neoregius | reverse complement strand
CTGTACTTCGAACAGGCAGCTTGTCCTTGACCCCCTTGACCCTTGGTGACCGTTCTGTCATCAAGGACCTCCTTGACGTTGCTACAAACGTCTAGTCCTGTTGAGAAGACCTCCAACTGGAACACCTTGACCTTGTCTTTGATCCAAAGGCTATGCTTGCTGTCCCACCCGGACCCAAGCGTAACACGCGGTAACATGTGAATGCCGCTTTCCATTTGTTGCCTTCTTTGATGCGGACATTATTGTATCCCCACCGGAGATCCATCTTTGTGAACATTTTTGCTCCTTTGAGCTTATTGACAAGTTGGGAAATAAGGGGAAGAGGGTAATTATTTTTCACCATGTGTTCATTCAAGTAATGGTAATCCTGTACCATTCGCTTGGTGCCTTCCTTTTTCGGCACAAAGAACACCGGCAACGTCTGCGGTGATTTGGAGGGTCAGATATATCCTTTTCTGAGCTGCTCGTCAATGAAGGCTGAAACTTCTGCCTGCTCCAATGGGGATAGAGGAATGATCCTTCCCTTTTTGGCCTTAAATGTGTCTTTGAGGTCAATGGCGTGATCCCAGACTTTCCTAGTGGGCATCCGCTCTGACTCATGCTTCTCAAACACGTGGAGGAATTTATGGAAGGCTTTGGGGACTAGCTCCACAGCCAATTTCGAGGGGGAGGACGTAGGCGCAGCCAGCGCGGATCTAACTTCATGGGCATTCCATGCTGCTTCTAGTTCTTCGTTTTCGAGGCACCGGATAAAAGTGGTCTTTTCTTGGAGGAGGTGGCAGGAGTGGGGGCAACATGTCATTTTTACCGTTCCTTGCTCCCAGTCTATTTTGGGGTTGTGCTTCTGGAGCCACATGAACCCTAAAATCATCTGGTTTTTGCCGAGATTGATTACTTCGGCTGTCACCTTCTCACAATGACCTTGGTATGAAATTGTGATGTCCATACAGTGGGTGATGTTACTGGCGGAGTTCTTGGTGCCATCAACGTTGAAGACGGGAATAGCATGGCGCAAGGGGCGTAGAGGGAGCTTCTTTTGCTCTGCCCATGATTTGTCGATAAAGATTATGTTTGCGCTGCTGTCTAGCAGGGCGCGCGTGGGAATAAAGGATTTCTTGTCCGCGGGGGACACGGAAACGTCAAGGAGAATTTCTTTGGCCACGTTGGCCGATTGTGTATATACTTCTTCTGGGAATTCTTGGGTGGAAGTGGAAGAGGATAATTTTTTTGGTGTTTTCAAAGGGGAATTAAGCACAGGTTTATCCCTGCCGTGCTTCACCTCTAGTGAAGTCGCCCCTTGATTGTATGTAAAAGTATTGTAAGAGTCCGTGAAACAACCAATGAAGGTGAGAGTGAAACTTGGCAGAGGTCAGATGAAGTTTCTACTAGAGTATAGTAAAGGGAGGAGACGAGTCTATCTTGCTAGGTGCTCTTGATGATGGGAAACACCAAGAGAACTTGACTGAAGTTCTCTGGCGGGCTCTTGGGCCTTATATACTACCTAGGAGTATGTACATGTTTGTACCAGATCTACCGATACTGACTACATAAGGGTATAGTACTTAAGGGCAAGCATAGATGGAGATGAAGGACATGAGGTGGTCGTGAGGTGGTCGTGAGGTGGGCACAGCCCTGGAATGGAAGAAGCGGAAATTAAAAGGGTGAGGCTGACGTGAGGCATCACAATGGAAGAGAAGAGAAGAGAAGCGGCACTGCCCTGCACAGGACGGAGATGGACGTGGGAATGAGAAGCTGTGCAGGGACCTAGGCCAAAGGGGCGCGACTGTATGTCACGTGATGGAAGAGGATAAGATAAGATAAGGAGTGTCTGTGCGCTTAGATAAGCGCTGCACAAAGAAAACATCTAAGTCCCAAAAGTGTGTCAATCGGGACGGGAAAACATGAGAAAAATAGGGAAAAATCAGGGAAAAACATAGCGTCTGTAACAGTCCGTATATCCCTCTGCATCACTGTCCACCAGTTCTTGGACAGCGAGGGAGGAGAAAGAGTTCAAAGATGAAAGAGAAGGAGCAGGCGAAGCGAACTGACGACCCAGATTGGTCAGTTCACACCGAAGATCCTTGTTTTGAACACCCCTTTCGGGGTCCTCCACCCAGGAATTTGCATTCTGGGCACTCATTCTTCGGCTTACGACATTCTTTAACACTGTGCCCCTCTAATCCGCAATTGAAACATTTCAGCTTCTTTCCACCTGGCTTCTTTGACCCGAATGCATTTATTTGGGCATTGTCCGCCCCTTGAGGGTCATGAGTCTCGGCAGCGCGGCCGAATCGTTTCTTGGAGGATTTTTCTGTCGGCTCCCCTGCCGCACCTTTGGAGAAGAGGGCGTAGGCCTCAAACCCCTTAGCAATCTGTCGTATTTCCATCAATGTTTCATTGACGGTTCCTTTTCTGCTTGCGGTCCGGAAGAGCTCATACCGGATGTGAGGTGATATTTTATTTTCGAGAAGCCATACTCCCATGGTGTTGTCAATTTTTGATTGGTGGCGGAGGGCTTGCCACTTTGCAATGAACGTGTCTATGTCGAGGGTCCCTTGTTCAAACCGGGATATCTCGTTCTTTGTCCAGTCGACTTGTAACTGGGGCCTGAAGAGACCCTCTACGTCACTCACTAGGGATTCCCATGAGTGTAGACGTGTGTTTCTGTCAGCAAGCTTTTGGAGTTCGGTCTCCGCGAAGTAGGACCCCTTTTGTCCCCTTAGCCTTGACAGCACAGCATAGGCGCAGTTTTTGCTGTTTGGCTGCCGCGTGCCGTCCACTCCTATTATGGAGAACTGCCTGGGATTGCAGTTGATCCATGCCTTTAACTTTATCCACCAATCCTCAAACTTCACCTTTGACCCGTCGTAGGTTCCTGGGTCCTGAAATATTTCCACCTTGGAGTTGGAACCTCCCGGGGCATTGCTGCCTCTGGTCCCAGCCCAAGCGTGGAGACTGAGCATCTCCCTTGTGCGTTGGTCAGCTTCTTGTGCCTGTTCTTGGGCCTGCCATAACATTTCGTTTGCGCGTAGGAGCGCCTCCGTCATTTGTTCCCTGTGTTGCTCCAACATTTGGAGACGCTGGGCTTGCGTGTTTACTGCCGCTATTACATCGGCCATGCTTGGTTGGGGTGGTGGTGGCATGATGCCCTCACCCTCATCATTGTATTGATTGTGTGACATGTTGTAAAAAGAAGGGAAGGAAAGGGACTAGTAAGGGTACTTTCGAAGAGAGGTGAGATGACGACGTGTACGTAGGTATGGGAGTTGGTCTCTCCCGTAAGTGTCCGCCTGGCATTTGAAACACACCAACGACTGAGAACGGAACTCAGGAAGTCAGAGACTTGAAACACTAGGTAAAAGGAGGAAAGATGGAGAAGAGTCTATCTTGCTGTAGTCCTCAACGATGGGAGAAGACCAAGAGAACCTGACTGGAGTTCTCTGGCTGGCGCTTTGGGCCTTATATACTACTACAATGTATGTACCTGTTTGTACCAGATCTACCGATACATGCCATACAAGGCTATAGTACTTTAGGGCAGGTGCCAGCGGAGATTAAACCAGCAAGGTAAGCACAAGGCGTGCACTGCCATACAATGGAAGCACATCCTCATGGATTCCATGAGGCCTGGGTGAGGCCATCAAATGGAAGAGAAGAATGACGGAAATGAAAAGAAGAAAAGAAGGAGGTACTGCCCTGCACAGGACGGAGATGAATGTTACGGATTTATGACTCACGTGACTCTTTTCTTATTTCTTTTCCTTTCTTTACGGACTTATCCCTTCTTACTTTACGACTTCCCCTTTCCTTGATCACGTGACCTGACGTCATAGGTCACATGACATCCCCCTTCGCGATCTCGGGTTATTCCCCGGATCTTCCCCTTTGCCATCCACGCCTCCACGTTTCCTTATCATACCTCATGGCAGAGGCTATGCCTTCTTTCCTTTCATTTATCCCTTTCATTTCCTTTATGCTTCTCTCTCTTCTCTTCCATTCTATCCCACGATAATCCCCGCTTTGCCTCATGCCTAGCGCATGTTGCATTGCCTCATTAATCTCCGCATCTACCTACCCTTAACATACTGTAACCGTATATGTCCTGGCATCATAGATCATACCATAACATGTACATACAGGGTAGATAGTATATAAGGCCAAAGAGCCGACAGAGGAGAACATTCAAGTTCTCTTCTGCCTTCCCCCATCATAAGGATGCAGTCAAGGATGAGGATAATACGTGACCCCTCCCCCTCTACGGTCTGGCATTCGGCCTTGGGCATACGTTGCCCTTGGTTGTTTGTTGGGTTGTTACAATGAATGTGGAAAAGTAGAAGCTGTGCAGGGACCTAGACCAAAGGGTCGTGACTCTAGGTCACGTGATCAAAAAAGATAAGATGGAAAGATAAGATTGAGAAGTGTCTGTGCGCTAACATAAGCGCTGCACTGTGAAAATGTCTAAGTCCGTGAAAGGTCAACGTTTGACCGTGTGGAGAGCGGGAAAAAAGAAAGAAAAGGCGGGAAAAAGGATACCATTCGTAACAGCATTGCTTTTTAAAATCTGCCAGGTAGCAGCGGTGTCTGCGAGGGATAGGAGGGGGGGGAGAATGGTATCTATGGGGGAAAACTAGCCTTTCCTCTTCCTCGCTGCTCAGTTCCCTTTCGTCAAATCCTTCCTGGATAGCCTCAGGCCAGTACTTGCGTTGGAGCCAGATGGAGATGTTGGGAATAGAGGGATCTTCTCCCCACAGGAAGTCGTCGTAGTGCTGGGGCAGCGGGGTGCAGAGACTCGGCGTGGAGACTGCGGAAGGGGGGGGAGATCCAACTTTTGGGGTGTCCTGTAGGTGCAGGTGGATGAGGAATTCGTCTACCTCTTCTTTCTTGGCGATAAGCTCTATGGTGGCGGAAGCGCCGTAGGCATGCTGCTTCGACCTCTGCTCCGTTACGTGCCCTTGGTGAGGCGCGTCCGAGTACCTGTCTGATACTTGTGGAAAGGCACTAAGGCTTGTGCATAAGAAGGTGGTGAACCTAGAGAGAGCCTTGCGCGTACTTGTGGGCACTACTCTGGTTAGACAGGTAATGAGGTGAAAAATGTGGGTACTTCTTGTGGTCTGAGCCCATGTGGCAAGAGACGATGGTAGTCAAGTTCTAATGAAACAACCAACAAAGGCAAGAGCAAAACTCACAGAGTCAGATGAAGTTTCACTAGAGTAAAGGGTGTGAGGAGGTACTACGAGTCTATCTTGCTCAATGCTCTCGATGATGGGAAACACCAAGAGAACTTGACTGGAGTTCTCTGGTGGGCTCTTAGGCCTTATATACTACCTATGTATGTGTACATGTTTGTATTGGATCTACCAATACGTGCTACATATGGTTAAAGTACTTAAGGGCAGGCATGGACGGAGATTAAGGACATGTGGTGACCATGAGGCGTGCATGAGGCAGGCACAGCCCAGGAATGGAAGCGAGCGGAAATTAAAAAGGTGAGGCCGACGTGAGGCATCACAGAAGGAAGAGAAGAGAAGGAAGCAGCACTGCCCTGCACAGGACGGAGATGAACGTGGGAATAGAAGCTGTGCAGGGGCCTAGGCCAAAGGGACACGACCGTATGTCACGTGATTGAAAAAGATAAGATGAGATAAAGAGTGTCTGTGCGCTTAGATAAGCGCTGGATGAAGAGAAATGTCTAAGTCCCAAAAGTACATCAAATGGGACAGGAAAAGGTGAGAAAAATAGAGAAAAATTAGGGGAAAAACATAGCGTCCATAACATACAGCATGGTCTGTGCACCACTCCCTCATGTATATAAACCTTAGGTAGTTGACTGAGTACCCTCAGTCTTATCCACTTCATTACTGCACTGGACTTTGTCCCCTGCCCTGACTGTGTGGTTACTGCTCCTCATCACCTCCGCCAGTTCCAGTCCCCCTTGTAAAAGGGACTAACTATATTCTAAACTGCTTCATGAGCTTGAGTTCAGTGCTGCAGGTTAACACCTTGCAACACTTGGATAAGACTCTTATACCTGGACTCCAGGGTCAAGGAGACTGAAGATCGGTGGTTATGTGAAAACCAGGATAAACTATCCTAGAAAATAGTTGTTATATGCTCATCTGGCATCATAAATAAGGATAAAGTTGCTGTTCCCCATAGAGCACTAGGGGTCGTATTAGCAGAGCGGTAGAGGCTGCTATGTAAGACACATCAATAACATCTGCATCTGCCAACACTGATGCTATTGTGTTGGGGTAATACGTGCCTAAAATGTATATTGCTCATTAAACCTATCCTCCCAGTGTTAGGCATGAGCAGGATTCCTTGACCCTGACGATCTCAGACTTCCCCCTCTCTCGGTGACTTCACATATGTCAAAGGACCATACATTCTCCCACCCCTTTCCCACATTCAGTTGCATGGTGCAAGATCTTAGATCTTTCAAGCCACCTTCATTGCATATGAGAAGCAGTGGAAAAAGAGACCTTCTCCGCCACATTCACCTCCAAGCCCTCGAGCTTGACCTTATCTGTCATGCTCACAACCTCTGCCCCCTCCGCCATCACCGTTGTCGTTACCAGCAGGACCCTTGGTACATCTGGTCTGAGTATGCACCTGCCTGGGACCAGGGTCACAACAACCCATCCATCCTCTGTCCCCGTTGCCACCTCTGCACTGTTTGCCATCCTTTTTAGTATATAGGCACATACCCTGTATATGTTAGAAATCATCTTCAACTCCCCACTCAAAATCTTTTTTTGTATACTTGCCTTTGTAACTTTTACCATAGTTTGATCAATACCCAAAGGACAATCTTTCTACATCCAGCTTGATTACTTCTCCTATACCATTAAAACAATAAACCCAGAAAAAACTGTTACGTCTGGCCTTGGTGGGGACGGACGTAGACTTAGAGAGGTTCATGGGTTCTAGTTGGTGGAGGCTTTCTAACCACAAGGACGACTGAAGGCTTTTCAGTAGCTTGATCCTACCAATGGGATAGGGTCAAGGGTTCGAGTAGCAAGACGGCTACTGAGGGTCAAAGAGGTTTCAAGGGGAGCGCCTACTCAAAAGTAAGGCAAAGACTTTTAGAGAGGTCCAAGGGATGTCAAGATGTTTAGATGTTATAGTCTAAGTAAGACTAGCTAAGGGACATCTTAGAGTCATCGAGGTTTATATACGAAGTCCAAGGAAGGCTGAATAAGCGAAAGGAAGTTTGTAGAATGTTGAAGAATAAGGTGAGTAAGCAGAATGAATCAGCGGAATGCGATGGAATCGCATGGAAGCAAAGTTTAGTAATTGCGCTGACTAATCGGGAGAAAGAGAAAGAAGCTTGTAGAACGGAATGGAATAGAAATAGAAGAAGAGGAAAAAGTGTTCCGAGTACGTACTAAGGAGGAATCGTAACAAAAACTGAAAAAGATAAAAACACAAAAACAAACAAAGTTGTAGATAATATTTCTGAATCTTCTTACCTTCCTGTACCACCTGTACTACTGGCATCGCCATGGGATACTGAGGACGTGTGGAATATAAACTCCCATTACTCTTCTTGGCAACCAGAGGTTGAAACTCTGGCGTGGGTAGATTGGATTTTCCAATTCATTAGTCACTCCCAACTCAAGGCCATCGCTAGCTGGTTTTATTTCCAGAACTTCCAACAGCAGCTGGCCAATAATGAAACTGGGATTCCCACACCACCCACCACACCAGAAGAAGACACGTGGGAAGAAGACACTACAGTCCCCAATTTTTAGATACTGTTATCACCTCCAACGCTCCCCTTTTCACCTCTGCAAGATTGTTCTTACATTCTCCAGAACTTGGTTGAAAGATACTAAGTAGTAAGGATGTTGGACGATACTCAATGAAAATTCACTGAAGCCATCAGCGATCTGGCTGATGCCATTGCTAAACTAAAAAATAACAACTCCAAAATCTCTCACAAGATTGCCGACCCTGGGAAATGAGATGGTGATTGCAAGAAATTTCGTAACTGGTGGTCTGTGGTTCAGGTCTGGGCCTCATGCATCTCATGGACAAACAACAAAGTCCACACCATTGCCATACTCTCACAATTCGAGGGAAAGGCCATGAATTATGCCTGAATCCTCCAGGACCAGTACACTGCCAAGGAAATGCATTTCGAAAGAGGAGAAGATGGACATCTCACCACCATCCATTTTGGCATTGATGTGTGGCCCACAGCCTCTGACCTGGAAGATGAAATTAAGGAACATTACCAGATCCAGGTCCTGATCCATGAATTGTACAAGGAGCTCCTCGCTTATGAAATGAACCAACTATTATGCTTGGGTCCGGGTGGGACAGCGAGCGTAGCCTTCTGGTCTGGGGCGAGGACAAGGTATCGAGGTGTTCCAGTTGGAGGTCTTCTCAACGGGACAGGACGTTTGTAGCAACGTCAAGGGGGTCCTTGGTGACAGAATGGTCACCTAAGGTCAGGGGTTCAAGGACAAGCTGCCTGCTCAAAGTGCAGGCAGAGACTTGTAAGGTTTGAGCAAGGGTGCGAGGAAGGACAAATGGATTGCTAGGACTCTTGGAAGATACAAGTAAGAAGGAGAACTAGCTTAAAGATGAAGGTCCTCATCTAGAGGCCTTATATACCTAACCCCTTGGTTTAGGGCAGGCTCTGGTATGCCTAATGTAGTAACTAGGTGGAATGTCATAGAATGTGAAAGAACAAAGTGTAGTAAGCAGGAACGAGTCATCAAATGATGGGCTTGGCTGGAAGGCTATGAAGGAGTAATCTCGATGACTAAGCAGGTGAGTAATTGTATGACAAAGACAGACAATTAGAAATATGGGAAGAGTCATCGATGAAAAGAAAGTGTAGTCCAAGAGAAAAGGAGGAAAGTATATGCGGAATGGGGAAAACATAACACCAACAATCAAGTGCAAAACTCGAAGAGTCAGCAAGTAGTAACACTAGGAAAAGTTGTAAAGGATGGGAAAGAATCTATCTTGCTTGAAGTCTCTTGATGAAGGTGAAAGACCAAGAGAACTTGACTGGAGTTCTCTGGCTGGCACTTTGGGCCTTATATACTACTACAGTGTATATACCTGTTTGTACCAGATCTACTAATACATGCCACACAAGGCTATAGTGCTTTAGGGCAAACACCAACAGAGATTAAACCAGCAAGGTAACCATGAGGCACATATAGCCATGCAATGGAAGCATGTGGACATGAATTCCTTGAGGCCAAGGTGAGGCCATCAAATGGAAGAGAAGAAAGAAAGAAAAGAAGAGAAGAAGGCACTGCCTTGCACAGGATGGAGATGAACGTGGGAAAGAGAAGCTGTGCAAGGACCTAGACCAAAGGGTTGTGACTCTAGGTCATGTGATCGAAAAAGATAAAAGAAAGAGATAAGGTCGAGAAGTGTCTGTGTGCTTAGGTAAGCACTGCACAAAAGAAACGACTAAGTCCATTTGTTGGTCAAATGCAACCAGAAAAAGACAAGAAAAACAAGAAAAAAGGCAGGAAAAAGATACCATCTGTAACAGCTTACAAGCAAAATGGTCACAATATCAACAACTTCCTGGCCCAGTTCCATGTACTCAAGGAAGAAGCTGAAGTCAAGGACCCCAAAGCATATCATCTACTGAAAAAGGTGATAGATTACAAAATTTATTTCCATGAATTGTTGCACATGACTCATTCCAATTACAACAATGTACATGAGAATTATAAGTGCATCAGTATGTCCTTTGAATGTATGACCATTGAATAGGGTGCCCCTGTTCACCAAGAAACCCATCGTCCTCCCCCTCCTCAAAACCAATATCGCTTCACCCCTCCTCACTATCCTCCTCCCCCATGTTTCACTCCTACAGGAAGCCAACCTGGATGAGGTGCACCCATGGAAATCGGAGCAATCCAACCACAGCAGGATACACATACCTGCTTTGGGTGTGGTAAAACCGGCCACATCTGATGGAATTGCCCTAACAACCATGGAGAACATCCTAAACAGATGTCTGCCCGCCAATTATGGGATCTTGAGTACAGATATTATGTGTCCATTCCCACTCCCTCTCCTGTTGCCACACAAGAGATCTCCCTTGCCCCCACTACCTTGATTTCGGCAATCAGTGGGCCTTCCCACACTTCTGCATATACTACAGAAGAAGCTGAGGCTTACTGGCAAGACCAAATCGAGGTGGAACTCTGTCAAAAGGCTGCCACTGGACTCTCCTCTCAGTTGGAAAAAGACAAGGCCACATGATTAAAAGAGGTGATTATGTGGATGGACCCGTTTCTCCTTCTTCTTCCATGCTCGAAAACATAGACAAATTAGATGCTCACAATAGTACTAATTTGAACAATTACATAGATTGTAACAATGATGATTTCCCTGTTTCAGATTTATCTTCTGTTCTATGTACCATGTATCCTTCTTCCAAAAGGGCAACTTCACAGAGCACAGCACCAGAACAAAAATATACTGTGCTTGATTCCCTTCTATCCGAAAAACAACTGAACCTTGATATTTATAAATCCTCTTCTATACCCATTTTTACCCATTCAGAAATTTGCATGCACACCCCTGGAACCTTATCCCTGGGGGGTGAACTTTCTCTGTTTGTTAATATTCTCTTCAAATGCTGCAATCTATGGAGGCAAACCATTGTCAAATCCCTCCTAGATTCTGGTGCTGTTCAGACATTCATGGACAAACGATGGGTGGAAATACAGGGGTTGACACTTCATGACCTCCCCCACCCCATTTGTGTTAACAATGCCGATGGCAGTTCTTCTTCACATGGACAAATTACACACTATGTTATGTTTATTATACAGTACCAAGGACATTTGGAAGGAGTAGATGCCCTGGTGGCTATGCTAGGCACACATGATCTCATTCTGGGGTTTGACTGGCTATATCGACACAATCCCAATATTGATTGGGTAACCAAAGAACTCCACTTCACTTGTTGCACTCAATACTGTAATGAATTACAAGGAAGTCAATTACCCAATGTCAACCACATACCGATCTTGCTGTGAGAAGTTGAAGAAGACCTACAATCCAAGGTCCCTCCCATCTATCACAAATATCTCAATGTGTTCTCCAAAAATGAATCGGAATGTATGCTAGAGCGAAAACCCTGGGATCATGTTATAGATCTCAAACCCAATTTCATGCCCAAAAAGGGAAGGGTCATCCCACTATCCAATCCAGAAATGAAGGAAGTATGAAACTTCATTGATGGGGAACTCAAGAAAGGATATATTCACCCCTCCAAATCTCCACAGACTGCTCTCATATTCTTCATCGCAAAAAAGACTGGCAACAAGCGACTTGTCATGGACTACCACTATCTCAATGAGGGCACTATCAAAAATAGTTATCCACTTCTGCTCATCCCCACCCTCATTGACCATATTCACAGAGCCGACATGTTCACCTGTCTAGATCTTGGATGGGGTTACAACAATGTCTGTATCAAGGAAGGTGATGAATGGAAGGCCACATTTGTCACGCCTATCGGAGCTTACAAACCTGTGGTAATGTATTTTGACATGACCAACTCCCCACCCACTTTCCAACAAATGATGAATGACATATTTAATAACTTATACACGGTGCTGATTATCTATCTAGATAACTTAATGATCTTCACCAAGGGCAAGACTCGTCAGGAACACGAAACTATCATAGAGGAAGTATTGCAGCACTTGTGTGATAATGATTTGTTTGCTAAACCCAAAAAATGCATCTTTTCAGCTAACAAGGTAGATTTCTTAGGGATGGCCATTGAAAAAGGAGGTGTCAGCATGCAGAACAACAAAGTTGATGCCATACTCAATTGGCCAACCCTATTGGAATCTAATGATCCCAATAGTGCAGGGGCAAGAGGGGATATGATGTCTGGTGGGAGACTCACCAAGACAATAGGATGATGGTTGATGAACAAGAGTAGCAGTTGTAGAACAAGTGCTAGGAGTGGATGAATTGAGTATTGAACTCAAGTATCAAGCAAGTGATAGAACAGAAGATGTAGAACTGTTATTTAGACAGGCTGTAGGTGTTACGATTCCTCCTATTTGTGTATATAGAACACCTCATTTCTTTCTATTTCTAGTCCATTCTATAACCTTCTTCCTTCTTCCTTCTATTAGTCAGCTTGTTTACTAAAGTCAGCTTCCATGCAATTCCATCGCATTCCACTGACTCATTTCGATTACTCATCTTGTTCCCCCACCTTCCATGAACTTCTTTTGCTTACTCATCCTTCCATGGACTTTTGTATATAAACCTTGATGTCTCTACGATGTCCCTCAGCTAGTCTTACTTAGACTATAAACATCTGAACATCTTGACATCCCTTGAACCTCTCTAGAAGTCTTCGCCTTACTTTTGAGTAGGCGCTCCCTTTGAAACCCCTTTGACCCTCGGTAGCCACCTCACTACTCGAACCCTTGACCCTACCCCGTTGGTAGGATCAAGCTGCTGGACAGCCTCCAGTCGTCCTTGTGGTTGGAAAGCCTCCACCAACTAGAAGCCCACGAACCCCTCTAAGTCTATGTCCGTCCCCACCAAGGCCAGACGTAACAATGAGACGGTCTTTGAGAAATAAGCACAGGGGTGGAGATTGCCGTTGGTGTCTTTTTGCATAAGTACAGCACCTGCAGCAAGGAGAGATGCATCAGACATAAGGTGGAAAGGGCAAGAGACATCAAGGATGGAGAGGACTGGGGTGGAGATGAAGATATTGTGCAGGGTGTCAAAGGCTTGTTGGAGGAGGAGACTTCAGGTCCAGGGTTGGTCCTTCTTGGTGAGGGTAGTGAGGGGGGTGATGATGTTGGAGTAGTTAGGAATGAACTTTCAATAGAAATTGGCGAAACCTAGAAAGGAACAAACACCTTTGACAGAGGTGGGTGGTTTCCAGATGGAAATGGCAGAGAGTTTAGCAGGGTCCATGTGAATGAGACCTTGTTCAATGATCATGCCAAGGTATTCCATGGTGGGGGTATCAAATGAACATTTGGAGATTTTAAGGGATAGACCATGTTCTCAAAGGCATAAGAGGACATGATGAGTTCATTCATGATGGAGGATGAGGGTGCCATTGGTGTGGATGCCAAGGTTGTCCATGTAGATCTTTAACCAGAGTTTGGTGATCATATCAGCAAAGATGTGATTCATGAATGCCTGAAATGTGGGTAAAGCATTACAAAAGCTGAAGAACATAACCATGGGTTTAAAGAGGCCAAGGGGGGTGATGAAAGCTGCTTTCCATTGGTCCAATTCCTTGATGTGGATGTTGTTGTATCCCCAATGAATGTCGAATTTGGTGAAGTAGGTTGAGTTCTTCATATCATCAACTAGTTCAAAGATGAGGGGGAGGGAGTAAGCATTTCGGATGGTGTGGCTGTTGAGGTATCAGTAATCTTGGCAGAGATGGAGGGTTCCATCCTTCTTTGGGACAAAGAAGAATGGGGCAGCTTGAGGGGATTTCAAGGGGATAATGTGACTGGTTTTGAGGTGTTCTTTAACAAAGGCTTTGCAAGCTTCTTTTTCAGTGGGATTGAGGGGGCAAACCTTGGTGATTTTTGGGACAAAAGTATCTTTGAGATCAATGGCATGATTGAAAGTTCTGTGGGGGGGTAGTTGGTTGTTGTTATGAACGGTATCCTTTTTCCCGCCTTTTCTATCTTTTTCCCACTCTCCACACAGTCAAACGTTGACCTTTCACGGACTTAGTCATTTTTCACAGTGCAGCACTTACCTAAGCGCACAGACACTTCACGATCTTATCTTCTTTTCTTATCTTTTTCTGATCACGTGACCTAGAGTCATGACCCTTTGGTCTAGGTCCTTGCACAGACTTCTTTTCCCACGTTCATCTCCATCCTGTGCAAGGCAGTGCCCCCTTCTTCCTTTCTTCTTTTCATTTCCGCTTCTTTTTTTCTTCTCTTCCATTTGATGGCCTCACCTAGGCCTCATGGAATCCATGAGGACGTGCTTCCATTGCATGGCAGTGCATGCCTCATGCTTACCTTGCTGATTTCATCTCCATTGGCACCTGCCCTAAAGTACTCTATCCTTGTATGGCATGTATTGGTAGATCCAGTACAAACAGGTACATACAGTGTAGTAGTATATAAGGCCCAAAGCGCCAGCCAGAGAACTCAGTCAAGTTCTCTTGGTCTTTCACCTCCATCGAAGGATCCAAGCAAGATAGACCCCATAGTTACTTTTCCTCCCTTTTACCTAGTGAACTCTTCTCTGACTCTACGAAGTTTCGTCTTCGTTGTTGGTTTGCTTCAGTTGTAGGTTTTCTCAGAAAAGATGTCAGTGAAATCAGAGCAAAAGTCTGGGATGGGGACTTCTTTGGGCTTTTCAGTCATGGAGATTTTGGTGGAGATTGTGACTTTGTTGACATGTTCCTCATCCAATTCCTTTGAGGGAGGGCACTCACGAAGAGTTCTCTCAACCCCTTGGGGATATCATTGAGAGAACAAGTGGGAAATCTCATTGTCAGGGTTGGGAGAGTTAGGTGTTGTGTAATTGTCATCTGTGGGGGAGGAAGCCTGAAAGTTGATTGTATAATGGAGCCAATCAATCTTTGGGTTCCATTTCTGGAGCCAGGGCATTTCAAGAATGACTTGGGGTCAAGAGAGTTGGACAATTATGAATTTTACTGTATTAGAGAAGGTATCAGAGGAGAATGAGGCAGTGGTGGTCCATTGAATTGTTTCTTGAGTGTTTGGAGTTCCATCTACGTTATGGGCAGTGATTGGAGTGGGGATCTTGGACAGTTTGAAGATTTCCCTGAGTAGGAGGCAAGGATCCATGAAATTTCCTGTTGCTCCAGAGTCAATGAGGGCAGTGGTGTTGATGGTTTGTCTTAGTCCTTGTAGCACAATGGGGAGATGCATGGTTCTATTGTTTCATGGTGCTACAAGTATATGATTGATGTTAAGGGAAGAGGACGTCAGGGCGGCTTCCCTTCTTAAAAATCCCATGCTCTTTGGACTCCAGGGGTGAAGACTTTGGCTAGTTCCTCAGATGGTTCTTCATAACACATCTTGAGGACAGAGAAGATGTCATTGTTGCTCTTCCCAGAGGTTTTGAGTGAGTTAATATATTCGTCAAGCTTTGAGTGAGTGGAGAGGGCAGGGGTATCTTTGGAAGGAGGGGCAGGGGTGGTCTCAGTGGTGCAAATGTTCTGGGGGTGAGTGGGGGTGAAGGAGTTGGGGCGAGGGGTATAACAGTTGGTAGCATTGTGACCAGTCTTCCTGCAATGGAAGCAGTGTCCTTCTCTGATGCATTTGGCATGTTCAGTGGGAGTAAGTTTTGACAGGGTGATGTTGTTGACATCCATGGCATTTGGGTCTTTCTGGGGGTGGGGGAACAAGGTGGCAGATTGAGGTTGTCCTCCTTGAAGAGCTTGGATTTGCATCTTCTGCACATGGAAGGTTTTGGCCTTTTCGATCCATTTATTGATGGTGGTGGGGATGGATGACATGGAAAGGATCATGGTCATGATTTGTTGATCAACCCCCAAAGAGAATTGATCAATAAGGGTAATGTCATCAGTGATTCCAGCTTTGCTAGCGAGATTTTGGAAGTCTGTGATGTATTATTGGAAACCATCATTGATGATTCCATTAGGGAGGTGGATGGTATTCTGGACAAGTTTAGATAGATCAAGGTGAGTGGTGGCCTTGGTATCAAAGGGGTAGCAGGTAGTCTTGAAGTTTTTGACAAACTTGTCAAAGGTTTTCTCTGTGGAATTGATAGAAGAGTCAGCCATCTTATCATACCACATTTCAATGAAGGAAGCTCCTCTTCCTTTACTCATCTTGTTGAGGGTGGTCATGACCTTGTCATTGTTGGAGAAGTAGAGGGTGGGGGTGATGGTAAAGTAGGCTTTGATGGCTTTGATCCATCAGGATGCATCAGAGGATTTTCCAGAGAAATCAGCAGGGAGGGCTGTCTTGAGTTTGGTGGTTCTGGTGGACATTGTGGGTGGTGGTTGACTAGGTGGTGCAATTGCAGGTTGGTTGGGCAGTGGGACATGGGTTTGTGATGAGGGTTGACTAGGGGGTGTGATGGTTCTTTGGGTGAGACTGGGAGGGGCAATGGATGCAGGTCCTACTGGGGGAGCTCTGTATGATTGAGGGGATGATATTCTTCTGGGGGTGGGAGCAATGTCAATGTCACTATCACTGTCAGGGTCAGGGAGCCTGTAGCTTTCATGACAGCTTGTGGTGTTGATGGGGAGGGTCCTACACCTAGAGATGTGGAACCAGGGAGATTCTTGATCTTTTGTTATGCAAAGCATATACAATAAGGTCTCTTACTAGACAGACTGCATACTGGCAATGCTCACGAAGAGACCAACATTAGACAAGCAATCATTCAGAGATGGATGAGGATGATGAAGGATGAAACAAGGATGTTTCCAAAGGATGGACTTAGAGGAGACTTGAAGGATGTGAGACTTAACATTATGCTTGTATTGTGTAGATCAAGAATAAGATATACAAACAGTGACTATGGGTTTATATACTAGAAACAAGTGTGCACAGACCAAGGAGAAGAAAGCTAAGAAAGGAAAAAGGGAGAAGACTATAGAACACAATGGAAATGGGGGACACTGGCTGATATGAGAGAATTGGTGAAGGAGTGGATAAGTCTGAGATAAGAAACAGAATGGTAAGTTGTGAAAAGGAAAAGGTCATTGTTTGATTGTAGTAAACCCTCTTCAACTGTAGTGATAAGGAAAAGAAGAACAACAACATGGAAAGAGAAGAAAATTGTAACAGATAGTGTCAACAGTGAAGTTGACTTCTTCCACTGTTTGCGTGATGGTGAAAGATAGAGTAAAGAAATTGTCCAGTAATAGTGTGAGGATGATCATTGCTCAGAATGACTGTGGAAGATTCAAACCAGCTTGTGTCATCTGCTCAAAGAGCTGTACAACAATGCTGACATCCTTGTTTGCAGAGCAAGGATGGATCCGTGTGTGTAAAGCCTTGTGGAACAGATTGAACTGTCCAGCTAATCCTGTAGTCCCAAAGAGGGATTTGAGTTTCTCCCAAAGTGCCTTGGACACAGAGGGGCAAGCAACCTGATCCACCCAATCATAGTTGACATGGATGGTGAGAGAGTTGCTGATAGTACTTGTTGATCTAGCATCTTCCATTTCTGCTGGTTGGCTGCACTGATCATTGCAGTATAGAGGAGACTGCCATCAACACACTCAAACACAGAATAGGCTTGAAGTGCAGATTGAACACAAGTCTTCCAGATGGAATAGTTAGATTGTCCTTTGAGAACAGGGATGCATTGCATAATGGTGGAGTCAATCTTGAGTTTGGTGGATGTGGGAAGAGTTGCCATTGTGATAGGAGGTTAGAGGAGATCTGAAAAAATGTCGTCAACAATGAATAATTGATAAAGATAATCAATTAAGGAGAAAGAAGTTGGTACTGATGTTCCTGAATTCCCTGATGTCCTATTAATCCCATGGACTGCTCCTGGCCATAGGTTCTTGGCTCTCTTCTTGTGTTGACCTAGATCCTTTTGTTTCCAATACTCTGTGCGAATCTTCTTTGATAAATCTCTAGATTTTGGTCATCATGTTCTATCTCAAGGCTTATAAAGCATTAGCAAGAAGGCATGTGCTTCGAATTGATCAAAGCACAAACTTGCAAAATAATGTGGATTGCTAATCATTTGATTGGCAATAGAACCTTCCTGTATGACAATGTCCAAAGTATCATGAGAAAAATATGGAAGATACCAAGAAGAAGATCACATATTGAGTCCAAGAAAGGAATCATAGGGACTATCCAAAGAAGAATTGTAAGCAAGATCAAGAACAGGTAAAGGCCAATAAAGTGGAACTTTGGTAGAGTGAAGGAGATCAATAAGGCTGGAGAAGCCTTCTTTGTCTTTCTCCTTCCTCAGCAGCTCTTCATACTCACTTCTTGAGATTCCATCCACCCACAAGGCCTGCATATATTATGTCAAGCTCTTCTTGGCTTGTGGCATTGCGAATAAGCTGTTGAATATGGCATTGCCTACAGAATTCAGGTGTCAGAATGTGGCGAGAAAGTCTTCAATGATGAGAGTCGAAAGCTTTGTTCCATGTGTGTTGATAGGGAGCATCCATTTCTTTCCTATTTTCCCAGGAAGCACAATTCCAAATGTCATGTGGTAGCCAATTTGGCTCAAAAGACTGTTCCATGCAATAGTGAGAGAGAGTGGGAGTTAGATGAAGAGCATGATGAATAATCTCTGATACAACCAACAACTGGGGACAAAACCCAGTAGAGTCAGATAAAGTACAACTAGAAAATGGCAGGGAAGAGATGGAGTATAACTATTGTGTCTATCTTGCTTAGTATCCCTCAGATGATGGGGAACACCAAGAGAACTTGACTGAAGTTCTCTGGTGGGCTCTTGGGCCTTATATACTACCTAGGGGTATGTACATGTTTGTACCAGATCTACCGATACTGACTACATATGGTTAAAGTACTTTAGGGGAGGCATAGACAGAGATTAATAACATGAGGTAAAGGTGAGGTGTGCATGAGGTGGGCACAGCCCAGGAATGGAAGCGGACAGGAATTAAAAGGGTGAGGCTGATGTGAGGCATCACAATGGAAGAGAAGTAAAAGAAGCGACACTGCCCTGCACAGGATGGAGATGAACATGGGAAAGAGAAGCTGTGCAGGGGCCTAGGTCAAAGGGGCGTGACCATACGTCACATGATCAGAAAAGATAAGATAAGATAAGTGTCTGTGTGCTTAGATAAGTGCTGCACAAAGGTTTTCGTCTAAGTCCCAAAAGTGCGTCAAATGGAACGGGAAAAAGTGAGAAAAATAGAGGAAAAATAGGGGAAAAACATAGCGTCCATAACAATCTCAAATCCCTGGTAATGAGTGCATACAACTTCACAGTCATCATAGGTCTCAAATGGAAAAGCCCATCCAGTGCCTTCATATGCCTGTCCAAGTGTTTTATATTGATATGACCAGGAGTTGACCATATAGCAGGCATTGGTCTTACAAGGCTGCACCTAAAAGAGTGTAACCAAGTGGCTCACTGTGCTTGCCTCTTGATGGCTAAGCTGGCGAAGTGCCTTGGTCTGGAAGGTTAGAGGGACAAGAACAAACTCATACCC
>JBBPLM010000212.1:9601-22452 GCA_038089795.1 Pulchroboletus neoregius | reverse complement strand
GTTATGACGATAAAGATAAGAATGACGATCTTGAATATCGACAGTACCTGAGATGCTTGATCGTTAGACGGTATGCATAGATTGAAAAACAAGACTATATGCGCACGTTCATGATATACACGCCAATCCGTGGGGTAAATCCGTGGAGAAGGGTCGCGAAAACGATCACTAAGAATAATATTCAACTAGTCCACGCGTTGGATGGGGGTTGGTAAAACGTACCTCCGAGAGCAATGCCGCGTTCAGACCAATTCGTCGCGACTTTGCCCGCTGAAATAAGGATGCTAGAGAAACGTCAGAGTAACCCCGGGCAGAAAATTCGACCAAGCTGCTTACTTGCTCGCAAAGACCTATCATGCTAGGTTAACGGCAGACATGCACATATCCAATTTGCACTTACGATACATCCGCTCGCGGTAAATCCAAGGAAGATAGCATTCGCAGCAAACACCACCGTAGCAAGGTATTTTGGTCTCTGATAAACGGCCTCCAAATAGACCTTTTCGCCACCACTGCGGGGATACATGGTCCCGAACTCGAGCCAGATGAACAGTCCGCAAAAAGAGAGAACAAATCCGAGGACCCAGAGCATGAGGGAGGCCCCGATGGAGCCTACTCCGCTCAGAATGGATGAGGGGGTCGAGAAGATACCGGACCCGATTATTTGACCGACGATAAGAAGTGTGCATGATGTGACGCCGAGATGACGACCAAGCCCTCCGGCGGCGTCTATGCAAAACATTCACTGAACAACGACGAAGACAAGATGCGGAAAAACTGACGTACCTTCCTCAAAAGAGAGTCCACCTGGGCCTACGTCGATGGCTGGCGTGACTTCCTGGACAAGTTGCTTCTCATCGGTACCATGGTCCGAGCTGTCCTCGTCACCGTTTGTCTTGAAAAAACGTGTCCAAAGACGTCCAGACATGATGGAGACGAACTTGGAAACGCAGCGGGTTTAAGTAGGCGTTCATGATCGAGAAGCTCAGAAAGGTTCCGCATAAGACGAATATGGGGTTGGAATGTCGACAGCGATTATCATCCTGTATAGCAATCGCGTGATCACCGAGTATTGAAGGAGACTCGGAGGTATGAACCACATTAATGCCAGACGGTATGTAACGAGTCGGCTTGGTGAAGAGCTTATCTCCATTTCCGACATGGTTTTGACGGTATTCAATAAAGAGTTGCCACGTCCAAGGCCTGGGTAATCGCGTGCGTCATGTAGAGATATGAAGTAGCGTGAGAATGGCAGTCATGTCCTCCAGCCCTCCCAACACCAACGACAAGAAACGACGACGACGTTCGGACTACGCCTTCTTTCTCTCCTACCGCACACGCTGGTTCGCCCCTCTCAATCCTTGCATTCTAACCCGCACCTCATTATGATATGTATGTATCACACTCTCATGACGATCCTGAACATCAAGGAGCGACAATGACCAATACGCGCACGTCAACAACGCAGTCTACTACCACCTCTTTGACGCCATCGTCAACACGTACCTCATCCAACACTGCGCGCTCGCACCAACCCATTCCGATTCGGACGGGAACGGGGGCGAGAACCATATCGGTCTCGTCGTCTCGTCCTTTTGCGAGGTGTGTCTCCGTCTCTGTCTCTCACTTGTTTCCCTGTCTTCTGCCAATCCAAATACCGTGATTACCTCATCGCCCGCCCACAGTTTTTCTCCCCGCTCTCGTTCCCAGACGTCCTCGACTTGGGTCTGAGAGTGACACAACTGGGAAGAAGCTCGGTCACGTACGAAGTAGGGGTCTTCAAGCCCTCCGTGGGAGGAGACGAGGCGGACGATGCACCAGCTGCTGTAGGAGGCTATACACACGTCTTTGTCGACAAACGTTCTCGTACGAGCGTCGCGATCGACGCGAAGACGAGAGCTGGTTTAGAAAAGTTGGTCACCGCCATAACGCAGCCGGCTCCCAGTCGTGGGGCAAAATTGTAGGATATGGTTCACTTGACACCTCGTTTGAGCGAATTGATGATTATTGGGACGATGCTGGGTCGTTTGGATTATATCCGTCGGATGACGTTGGTAAATACATTCTATAATATATATCTCGGAGAAATTTGACAGTGTATTCATACTAGTGCTGTTATGGTGATCGAGGTCTGTCGTTGGGTGGCATTCCTTCGAGCACGCCGACCTGGGGTTTCCAAATTGGAGAGGAAGACCGCGCATCAGACGGCGCCAGAGCTTCAGACGAACGGAAGCGATAGACAGCTTCTCAGTCCCCTGATGGACTCCCCATTACTCCAAGGAGTTTGCAGTGTGGTCTTCACCCGGCTTTCGGCTAAGCTGATCGCCTTGAACAAGTTGACCTGTTGCCATGAGTCATGATTAATGACCCCAGTATGATAAACAGGTGCTAAGTGGCTTTGAAACTGCAACAGAGCAGTTCCGTCACTGCAGTATTTTTACCATTCGTTCATGGGCACAAAGGCGGATCAAAATTGGAAGCTTGTATCTTGTCGTCCATTTGAACATTGACCGTTTGGTTCAATGAACCAAAGTACTTTACGAGCCTCGAGTAGTAACCAAGAACTTGACATACGACGAAGAATGATCGTTAACAGTGGGGCTGCCCTTGGACGCTCCGGGACAGTGTACAGCCAAGAACGCGACGAGTGTCATAGTTTTATGCAACCCATCTATATGAAAGTACCTCGATGAGCCAAGATAATGTTTGAGTGGTGAAAGGTGATCATCGGATGCGATCATTCAAAGTAGTCATTGAATTTTCTTGCGCGAAAACTTCCAAATGACAGATTGGATCGGATTAGTTTCGCTCTTGTTCGCGGGAGTCTGGGAACACGTACCAAGGTCACGACCGTACCATCTTCGAGCGTCTCTTTGCGCGGTACCAGCTCGTATCCGAATACTTTCGGTAACACGATTCGCCACCCAGCCCAATATGCCACCCCGACAAACATCACCCCAATGCCGACGAGGCAGTACCTGTCATTGACCACTCAAGTCAGCGTGCATCCCCGAAGCGAGCGAGGGATGTAACGCACAGATAATATGGTAGAGGAGGGGTGTCACCTACTCCATTGGCTGGAGGGAGGAATGGCGCGACGATGACTGCCAGACATTGTACATCAGTGTCGTGAGAAGCACATGGAAGATGACACTCACGAAATACCGCTGCGATGAGATAGAACACCGCCAGAGGCCACCAGACTAGGGCAACGTGCATCAACCCTAGTTTTTCTCAACAAAAGATCTACCTACCCTTGAATGGTCTAGGGATATCTGGCCTTTTCCAACGCATCCAAAAGAGACCCTGCACAAGAATTGTCAGCCATGCAAAGGAATTTGGATCGATGGAGAAAGACATACAATGACAACGAAGAAGTTGATAATCTGAGCAGGGTATCCTTCGACATCTAAAATAAAGGGATACACGACGTTCATGGGCGGTCCAATAATTACGATAAACTACACGCACCCCGCTTAGCATGCTCTCCACACATGACCAAATAATACTCACAGAAGGGATTAAATGAATGATGAGTCCAGGTAAAGGTGACTTTCCTGTGGGCCAATTTGATGCCCAGAATTTGTTTCCGAATGGAAGAGGGATACCTTCCTTGGCAAGCTCTGTGGAAAGTGAACCCATGCCCCATGTTGGAATAGAACGACATGACTATTCACCTTGATTAACGCGGGAAGCAGCAAACGTCTATCCGAGTTTCTCAACATCAACGCGAACTGACAGGTATCAGAACATACAACGGTGATGACGTTCTAAGGAAACGTCAGAACTGGGTACTCAAACGTCAAACATGTCCACACTTACTCCTAGCGCACTAGATTGCCGAATCCAACAATCGACAGTCAGTAAACCACGTCCATGCACTCGACAAACAACTTTGAAGATGAGATGAAACGCGTGGCTTACCTAAGAGCAACAAAGACACTCAACGCACGCTCCACGGCCGTTCCGAGCACATTTTGGAAAAACAAAGCCGCCACAGTCACCCCAGAAGACTCGATCTGGGCCTACCAAAAACAACATTCACATCAATCACCTCAAGACAATAAACAATCCATGCATGCTCGACGCACCTTGGTCGCCGCGCTGAAATACGCGATATTGGCAAGGAGATAGAGAGCAGCGCAGATACCCAGTCCAAGGGGACCGGCAATCTTGAGCGTCCGCACCGGATTGCGGACGTTGTTGAGCACGTAATTGACGTTTGACCAACCAGCGTATGCGTTCAAGACTTTAAAGGTCGCCGTCGCATACTGCACATCGCCGTCGGCACCCGACACCATCATCGATGAAGAACACTCACATCCCCACCGCTGTGGGAGCTACCAGCAAACGCATTGCGAAAGTTGGCTTGCGGATCGGCGATGTGTGTTTTCCCTGATAACACTACCCAGCCTGTTATGACGATAAAGATAAGAATGGCGATCTTAAATATAGTCAGCAACTGGGATACTCGATCGTTAGACGGGATGCAGAAATTGAAAACATGGCTATATGCGCACGTTCATGATATATACGCCAACCCGTGGGGTAAATCCGTGGAGAAGAGTCACGCAAACGATCACTAAGAATAATATTTAACCAGTCCGTGCGTTGGATGGAAGTTGGTAAAACGTACCTCCGAGAGCAATGCCACGTTCAGACCAATTCGTCGCGACTTTGCCCGCCGCAACGAGGATGCTAGAGCAAGGTCAGAACAACCCCGGGCAGAAGATTTGATCGAGTCACTTACTTGCTCGCAAAGACCTACCATACAAGGTTAACAGCAGACACACACATATCCAATCTGCACTTACGATACACCCACTCGCGGTGAATCCAAGGAAGATAGCATTCGCAGCAAACACCACCGTAGCAAGGTATTTTGGTCTCTGATAAACGGCCTCCAAATAGACCTTTTCGCCACCACTCCGAGGATACATGGTCCCGAACTCGAGCCAGATGAACAGTCCGCAGAAAGAGAGAACAAATCCAAGGACCCAGAGCATGAGGGAGGCCCCGATGGAGCCTACTCCGCTCAGAATGGATGAGGGCGTCGAGAAGATGCCAGTACCGATGATGCGTCCGACGATAAGAAGTGTGCATGATGTGACACCCAGATGACGACCGAGCCCTCCAGCAGCGTCTAAATAAAATACCCATTAAACCAAGGACAATGGGAAGCTGTGAAGAGTGATCTGACGTGCCTTCTTCAAAAGAGAGTCCACCGAGACCAGCGTCGACAGCTGGCTCGATTTCCTGAACAGGTTGCTTCTCACCGATATCAGGGTCCGAACTATCCTCGCCGTTCTCCGTCTTTCGAAATTCTGTGGAAAGATTCCCAGACATGGTGGGGATATCGATGGGAAAAGATGTACTGTCTGCTCAAGAACGTTTGCTCGCACTTTGGGAGCGCGGCAGGTTTAAGTAGTAGCCGCCCATCATTCAGAAGTTCGAAAATGCCCCACAAGCGGTGATAAGATGGTGCAAGACGAAAGGGAAGTGGCGTGTTTGCCGTCGGCATTGGAGTCTGAATTGATGCGAAGTGCCGAACGAGCTCAACTGATGCGAACGAGCAGCCATCACGAAGTAACCTTGTTACCGTTTTGAATGTGGTGGTAGTGACAGACACATTTAACTTGCAAGTTGATCGACAACATTCCAGCAAGTGACATCGAAGACAGGAGTAGTTAACTACCAACTGAATATATCATCTAGCGGTTCTCGGATCATTTGCGTACGCGCGATGTTCACAGAGTCGGCAAAATTCCATAAAATTGATTGGACTACGAAAAAGCCCTAGATTATCATATCCAAACTTCTGCCATCTGCCCATTCACCAAACAGCAAACTGATACTTTCTCCATTGTGTGTTCTGCGAATGCTCTCTGCGATCGTAGAGCTGATATCTATCGCGATGATCTTTGGGCACTCTACTTTATGTTGTTTTTGGGGTATCGTATTGGTAACCTATCCTCGTCTCAATGCGTCGAACTTGCGATGACGCGCAAAAAATGTACATACCACTATGCGTTCTAATGGAAGGTCTTGTAAGCTTTGCATGTCCGCTTCCGCAAATAAACCTAGACCATCATCCACTTTAGGTGCGCGGCTCCCACCAACGTTAGGCACTCACCATGAGATATTAGTGCATGAATAGTCTTCGCACCCTTATCTTTCAACGTCCGCGCCGCTAGCTCCAGCGTGTGGCCTGTATCAATCATATCGTCCACCAAAATAGCAATCTGTTGACGCCGGCTCAGTAAGCCACCCGAACAAACCTGGAATATAAAAAGAGACACACCTTATCTCGTACATCACCAACTAACAACTCCATTCGCTCAGGGGCATTCTCGGATTTGCCATCACGCTTTTTATGAATCAAGGCAAATTCGACGCCAAGTTTGTCTGCAATCGCCGTCACCCTAGGGAGTTATATAAGCCCTCATAACACGGCAAATGTCTCCCTTTGGGAATAACCACGCACCTTTTTGCGCCACCGGCATCTGGACTAACAATGATACTGTCTTTCCACCCGTCGATGCGAGTCTTGATGTATGAAAGCATCAAAGGCTCCGAGAAGAGATTGTCCACGGGTATGTCGAAGAAGCCTTGTATCTGGCTCGCATGCAAGTCCATCGTAATGACATGGTCACATCCAGCGACGGCCAACATATTGGCAACCAGCTTTGCCGTAATCGGAGCACGCGACTCATCCTTCTTGTCCATACGTGCATAGGGAAAACAGGGAATCACGGCTGTGATCCGACGCGCGGAGGCGGTCTTGCAGGCAGAGATTAAAACGAGGAGTTCCATCAGGTTATCGTTGACGTCGCGGCACCCCGACTGCATGATGAACACGTCTTCTTCCCGAACGGATTCGGCTATTTTGACGTTGATCTCGCCATTGGAAAACTTTTGGGGCATGCAAGGAGTGAGGCATATTCCAAGCCTGTGGATGGGGAATTAGCAGTCCGTGGACTGCATGGCACCGTTATGGAAAGGTGCAGCTCACCGCTCAGCCACGGATTGGGCGAGCTCTGGGTGACTGTTGCCTAAATCTTGTGTCAGTTATATATCGGAAACGACTGAATGAGACTTGCCCGCGAGTAGTCTGATGGAATTTCCGTGGTACATTGTTTCTACCTGGAACGAAAAGAAGAGCTTGATCGCAAACGAGATATACTCGTTAAAGACACAACAATGCCAAATACGATTACACAGCCACTACTCTGATCGTGATGTTTTCGACCACATATTCTGTATCCGCGTAACCTAAAAGATGGGGGATCCGTGCACTAGAGAACCAGCTCGAAAGTGTCATCATGCTCAACATAACCCCGACGTACCTGTTCAATCCCCTGACCCGCGAAATCTGTACCGAATTGTAATTCGCGAGTCCTCGCCCAACCTCTTTCACCTCCCACGCATCGCTCTCCTCTACTTGCTCCGTCGTATGAAAATCATCATCCATAATAGTCTGTGCATCTGATGCAAGATCGTCAACTATGGACGAAGACGAGCTCGATCGCGAAAGTGACGCGGTCACGTTTTCGGAATCCCGGGGATCAGGAAGCGTCGGCACCTTCTCTCCAGGTACCCCTGCTGGCAGACTTCGGACGAGAATACGCACAGCCTGTCCCGACGCAAACGATCCGCGGACGCCAAGCACACCCACCGGAAGCAACCGTCCTCCCGACTCTCGACGCGACAGCACCGCGTAGGCACCACTGTCGATGATGACACCCCCAGCGGGGGACAGAGTATGACTCGTCCAGGCCTTTAAATCCCGCATTGGCACTGCAGAGGGCTTGAATACCGTGTGCGGCGGCCGTCGTAAACCCAATGTCGCGTTGACATGATCAAGGTCAATCATCTGGAGTTTTGGTACAGGGCTTGCTGTGCCCGACGAAGGGACGGATTGAAACCGAAGGTGGGTATAGTAATCGATGATATCCATAATAGTGGAGGGCTGTTTGCTGGATGTGATGATTGTCGTGACACCAGCACCTGTCGCGATTTCTGCCGCGATGAGCTTCGTTTCCATTCCGCCAGTGCCTAGACTAGAGCCTAGCGTAGACGTGCTGACTGTCGCAGTATTAAGAATTAACGACGTTTCGAAAAGATGCACAAAAACAACCTTGAGCTCGGATGTCTGCGACTGACGTCACGACGTCAATCTTCCTCGCAGATGGATCTTTTCGTGGATTCGCCGTGTACAGCCCGTCGACGTCCGTGAGGAGGAAGAGGTAATCAGCATGAATCATCGACGACGTGATCGCAGAAAGCGTGTCATTGTCACCAAATTTTATTTCCTGCGTCGACCTCAGCCAGCCAACATAAAAGAGAGGAAGAACACCAACGCACGCTAACAGAGATCGTGTCATTTTCGTTCACGATGGGTACCACGCCCATACTCAAGAGCTCCCTGATCGTATTCACCGCATTCAAGTATCGCGTTCGCTGCCAGAAACGCATCTCAGTCGCGAAAAGAATCCATCATACACAAGACGTGCGCACATCCGAAATATCACCCCGCGTAAGCAGAATCTGTGCCGTCCGCTGATCAAATTGACCAAACAGGTTATCCCAGAGCGCGATGAGTCGACCTTGACCGATAGCCGAAAGTGCCTATGTGCTACCCGGGTGAGAAAAGAAAACAAGTGGGCCAGTGCCAAGAGAGAGCGATACGACTGACTTGTTTCTTGGAGAGACTCTTGGGCCGTTGGGGGATCGCCATCGTTCGGAGACCGACGCCGATGGCGCCAGAGCTGACGAGAACAACTTTGTGACCCAGGCTACGTAGGTGAACGACGGTTTCGACGACAGAGGACAAGATCGACAAAAGTGGTTGGTGCGTCTCTTCGTGAACGATGGACGACGTGCCTACAGAATATCTTGTGAGAAAGGGCAAGGAGATCCGAACAAACGATCAAATCACCGAGTTTAATGACGATCGTGCTGGACAGTGTGCGTTGCTTGGATGGGCGCATCACTACTTCGTCTAAAGCACTCCTGTTGGATTGAAGCGCTGATTTACTGGGCTGTTGAAGATCGGCCATCGAGGATATCAAAACGTTAGATGTAGTTGGCGTTTTAATATTAGTCTTGCAGTGCTTATCAGATTGACGTTGAGTCAGTAGTAGATCAGTTAGGATGGATCGTAAGAGAAGCTGCACTAAGGTTCAAAGTGGTGGTGTCTCCTGGGGAGTAGATACGTCTTTTATATGTGTATCGAATTCACAATGATGGTCCGCCCCATTCATGCTTGGTGAAAACGGATACCCTCAGGCTTCCAACCTAACTCGCGTCAAAAGAATATCATGCACAATTACTACCGATCCATTGAACGTGGCTCTCTTGAACACGATAGCCCAAGCGACCGCTTATAGGAACACTAATGCTGTTACACCCACCAAACAGAGATGCGCCGAGGCTGCTGTTCGGGATTTGCCTTCGGGAATGTCGACATCCGGCTGTCACTTGTGTCAACATCAAAGTTCTATATAATGTGTGTACAAGCGACCTACCTTGGTTCCAAAGTGGAGCTGCGAGATCTTTCCGTAGCTATGAGAGTTGGACCTGGAAGACATCGTCAGACGGTTGTGGTGGACATCGATAGTGACGTCCCCGTACTTGAGCCTAGGCAACTCGAATGTCGCTGTCACATTGTTGGATTCGTGCAGGTCAAGGGGCAGAAAGCTGTGCTTCGTTGACTTCCTTTTTGGTCTCCTTCCAAACAAACGTCAACAGCAGCGGAAGACCGGCACGAGGGCGATCGACCGGAAAACCGTGCGCGATGTCGTACTGCGAAAAGAAGGAGGGGCATCGATTCGATGGGTTGGCAGAAGTTCCGGTCGACACGACGTGGGTATCAACGTTTAATCTGATCACGGGGAAGGAGGTGTTGCCGTGAATTTAGTACATCACTCACGATCGTACATGTGTGTAACAAAGTGCTATGATATCGCTGATGCCTCGTTAAACATTACCGAATACCTGAATCGTATCTGTTCCATCTCCAACTCTTCTGGCATCGGTTCCAAGAATTTCCCCACCTCCTCCCTCCAGAAGACACTGCGCGGATTAACATACCATGCCATGGAATACTCCCAATGCCACCCAGCTGTTTCCCAATCAATTATCCCAACGACAACGTCACCGCGTACAAGGATGTTGAGGCTGCTCAGATCGCCATGGGTGAAAACTGGCATCGGCCAGGGTCGATTCCTCTTGATCTCAGGGCCATTGTCGGGTTCGGCTTTCGTGAATAGACCGACTTTCAACAAGCAGGAAATCGAGGTCATATAAAGGACCACCATCTACATTGCTGATATGCGGGCTGGGTGGAGGAAGTGACCTCAGTTCATCCATCATTTGTTTTAACTGGGCGAGTATCTTCGCCTTGGATGCCGCCGAACGTGATAACCACACATGCGCAAGCATATCTCCCTCGATCCTGTCCATCAGGATGTATGTTGAACCTTTATGCACGAATGCACAATGAACCTTCGGCACTGGAATGGAAGTATGCTCGGCAACGAATCGGAGAGTCGAGGCTCCAGAGAGTTGTCGAAGGGGCCCATATTTGACGCATAGCCTGCTTGTCAGGAGTAGGATGGTTCCGACACGGGGACGAATTCATCCAAGTGCCTTGATAGCAGCAAGTAGGGCATAGCGGCGTATTTGGTGTGTTGTTGATCGGCAACGAGGCAGAATGCCGCGGCAAGGTTGGCTTAGGTTGGACCAAGACACCCCTGCTTTGCGATATAGTCATGACACTGAAAACATATGAGCTATATTTATGCAATAGATGCTATAAGTCGATGTGGGCGACTGCGGCTCTTACCGTAGACGGAGAGCTGGTGACGGTAGGGTACGGATGGGCATGGGAAGGCCGTGCACTGGCGCCACATCAAACATACTACAATTTCCACGCGGCAGTACCTTACGAGTGAATGCTTCAAATGGGTTAGACACGGATCCAAAGATATGTACATTTAATTTGATGAAAACTGTGCGCTGTTGTGCGACAATCGGCGTTCCTGCGAGAAGGTCACACTGTGGCCGCGAAAATCAAAATCACGCTCGTGCTCAGCGCTCGGCGCTCAAGGTTGGTGATATCAACGGTTTTTAAGCTCTGCTGCCTAGCAACGTTCGCGTTAACATCGAAACCAGAAGAGTAAAAACGCCGATGGGGGAATGCGAAACTCGTAAGTGAAACATTGTATAGGCAGATTCAAAAGGTCTAGTCTTCTGCACCGATCCAAACCTAAATTTCAGTTGGGGGGCGCTCGTGCTGCCTCCTTCTCCCCTCTCAGAATCCGTTCTACGTTGGCACCGATCCGGCGACGATCTTCGAGCGTGAAATCAGGTTTGGGCGCCGAGTATCCAAGTTCTATGAGAATGTTTCAGGTGAAACCAGACTGATGCATGTCGTGCACTTACTGAGGCCAGGATACTGCAAGGGTACATGTTCAGCTAGGACGGGAAGCATAGAGAGATCCAGAGGGTAAGAAGGACCGATCCATGCGTTGCGGATTTCGTGATCCCTTGGTGCCAATAAAAAAAAGATCAGTGAGTGAGACTAAAGGGAGAGGAATAGGAACTTACTTTCTCTAAAGAAAACCAGATTTGGTGGGTAATATTAGTAGCATAGGTAAGAAAATGGCAGAGAAACCAACCTCTTCACGTGTGAGGGGATGAACGAGGATGCTTGGTCATTGCATAAGGGAAATCCGCAAAAACGAACGTTTCAGGTGTACTCACCTAAGATTGCCTCTGTGTTGACAAAGGTACGAGAACACGGACGCAAACGACGTAGAAGGGACCCATATCTCGTAAGAACCTGCACACCATCAGTTTCGGATAGGAGGAACTGTACAAGAGTCACTCACCGACAGGGTGCGGGCCTACCGGACCAGTGTTCACGCGAAAGAGGGGAACCGCCACAAAGGCCCCATCCCGCCTGAGACGCAAGACAGCATCACGCAGCTCAAGGGCGGCATGATGCTCGTCCGCATTGTTCTGGTGAAAGTAGATGTCTACACACCACAAAACACGCTCGTATTAAAAACGACTCGTAAAGAATAACGGCTCACGGAAATGCCATTCTCTAGGAGTGTGTAGGAATTCAGGGAGAGCTCGACAACGGTTGGCAACACGTACTTGACCTCGGCGTTCACGACTTGCTCAAGATCGGTCGGGGGAGGCATCGTTCAATGATAAGGGAGAACTGCCAAGTCAAGGCTCTATCATATCGCTCTGCAGTGGGAAGAAACTGACGGAATAGGCTCCTGGAGGGGATGGTACCACCATGCGCTGGGACGCTTAGTCATATTCTCGGGGATGCAACCAAGTTGAACTGGGTCAAATGTTGCTTCAAGTCAGTAGATAATGCCATACTAAACTTGCGTATGAAACTCCACGAGGTTCTGTGCGTATCAGTGTCACCAAAGTTGTGGGAGTTACATCGAGAGAAGTGTGTGTTTTCTCAATCGGGTACTTCAAGTCGCCATATGTTGTGATTATCCTCACATGAATCTCGAACGCAGCGCTGATCTCCCCTCACTCCCTCCCGAACTTTGGATTTGCATCTTTCATCACGCCACGCACGTCCCCGGACCCTTCATCCCCGGCATCTACGCCCACGCCAGCCTCATTGGGCCCATCTACCACAGAGCCTGCAGCATCGACCTTCGAGAGGCACTCATCACCAAACGCGCCCTCGTCCGCGTATGCAAACAATGGTGGCACCTCGCCATACCCTATCTCTACCAGTCCGTTTACATCGGTCGAGCGCGCTGCTTGTCATCGCTCTCGAGCGCCTTGACGCATTCTACCGCAGGCAGAGA
>JBBPLM010000211.1:9945-27883 GCA_038089795.1 Pulchroboletus neoregius | reverse complement strand
TTTCCTTAGTGCTGGCTTCCTGCTGCTGCCCAGAAGGCGCTGCAGGTTCCTGCTGCTTTTGGAATGAAGGGTCATTCCCTTTGCGCTTGACAGCGCTGATCTTGTTGGTGGTTTTGCCAGTGTTCTTCCCCTTTGAAGAAGAGGCGCCGCCCATGTGGGCACGCTGTTCCCAGTTGAGGGTTGCGGCAGCGGTGATCTGGGGCAAGGTGGGGGCGATGGCATTCCTGGCGGTATCCTTGGTCTGTGCAAGTAGTTGCGCAACTACCGACATGGACTGAGGGAGACGGGAGAGGACAATCATGGCCTGGATGTTATCGGGGACCGTGTACTTCACCTGACTCAATTTTGTGAAGAGAGTCTGGTAGCGGGTGAAGCCAGGGCCCAGGTGTCCGTTGGCGGGGATTGTTGTCTCCATCATGGCCTTGAAGTCAGCATAGACCTGTGGAAGGCCTTGGGTGCCATACGCATCCTTGAGTGCCCTGATCAGGGCATATGTGTTGTCCTCGTTCTGGTGCTGGTGAAGGATCGCGGGGGAGAGAGCCTGATGGATGGTACCAAGGATCTTGGTGTTCGCTTCAGTCCACTTGATGAAGAGTTGTATCTCATCAGGCCTCGAAGCACCTGACAAAGTCGGGCAAACAATATCATTCACCCACATACCTCCTGTTGCCATGATGGCAGATTCCATCTTGGGCCACCATGAAGACCAGTTGGCACCAGTGAGGAGGGAGACAGAGGCATTGGTGGAAGAAGACATTATCTAGGGTAAAAACGACATTAGTATAGAGCGACATAGTCTCCCCATAGAGAGTAGCTGCCCATGACAGGCGCATAACGATTTATGACATAGTTCCTATGACAATCGGGCGGCAAGTGAATGCGCCGTCATGTGTAGTCACCACCGTCAATGCGCCTATGGCAGCATACGACGTTTAACATTTCCCATATGAAACCTCCTGGTCAGCAGTGTCAGGTGCAGCCCATTACAGGCGCTCCGTTCACGCTTAACCAGGGCTCATAACCTGTTGAACATGCAATGTACGCAGAGGATTACTTACTATTGCTGAGGATTGGTGGTTTAGGAGAAACTGTTGGTGTTGTTGTTTGAGCGGTAGTGGTTGTAGAACAAGTGTCTATTAGAACTCAGATGCTGAGTCTGAATGTTATATATGATTACAATATACCTAGTAAGGGAATATAGTCTCATAGTACTATTAAGTAATTAATAGGGGTGAAACTCCTTATACGAAGTTCAACAGAATGCACACTTTACAACAGATGGGAGGGGTGCAGAGCAGGCATATTTTTCAAACTCAGACAGCTACCCCCTGCCAAATGGCATGTTCTGGATCCCAAGCATAACAAAATAATAGTGCAATAATAGCAAAATAATAGCCTACTTGAACACTGCTAATGTGCCAAGGCACAGGCCATCAGTAAATTAACACTGTTCTTTATTTGGCTTATTTGTGCTTGTCATGTCTAATTTATCTTATAACACAAGTAAGTTGATCAAATTGGAGCTGAAAATGTGACAGGTAGAATAAAAAATACAATAGATTGTGTTTTTTTTTGGATAGAAATTTTTCTGGGCCTTGGGGGTGTGGTTTGGGCATATTATAAGTCAAATAAGTCAAATAAGCCAAATAAAGAACAGTGTAAGTTTACTGATGCTAGGGTGTTACGGACGCTATGTTTTTCCTCTCTTTTTCCTCTATTTTTCTCACTTCTTCCCGTCCCGATTGAAGCACTTTCGGGACTTAGTCAAAATCCTTCGTGCAGCACTTATCTAAGCGCACAGACACTTATCTTATCTTATCTTTTCTCGATCATGTGACATACGGTCGCGTCCCTTTGGCCTAGGCCCCTGCACAGCTTCTTCTTCCCATACTTCATCTGATTCCTCTGGGTTTCAACCTCAGATTATTGGTTGTATCATAGGGTGGTGGGCATGGTAAACCATGAGAGGCACAACACAGGCAGTGAGTTCAGGGTCCTATCCCAGCAGTGCCCAAGGTGCAACTTTCACAACATTGGATTCTGCATCAAAATGAAAACAGCTGTAAAATGAAAAGAATATGCAATAACTCTAGAGCAACAGGTAATGTACTGTATAGGTTTCAAAGATTCTGTCTATATTGCAATGAGCACAGCAATTTAATGCGACATAGTTTGTTAGATATCAGTCACATGTCCATTAGGACCAAACAGAGACAAACTACACTCGGCCTCTCTGACAAGCTGAATTGAGAGAGTGAATACATATGATATCTAATCAATAGTGTTACATTAGCTATTGAGTAGAATCATATATAAGTTGGTCTATAGAATAATCTAATCTTACCATTCGACCATATTCTTCTCATCTGAGGTTTTCGACTATCTGCTTCATATCGCTATCATCTTATCACAACATAGTTGCATAGGGCATCGTTTTGCTGGAAAAGGAAAAAAAAAGGGTGCTGGCACTAAACATGGCGGGACAACAAAATATTCGGTGAGTGCTCAGGATTTGAATGGATTTCTTCCTCTTGGAGTTAGGAATGCCCACTTGGAGCGTACACCGTTGTATCCAGGCACCTGAGTGATACATCTAACGGAGGAATCCGGACTGTGAAACAAACCACTATTTAAAGTGACTGGGCTCGAAAAGGGTTACCTCACGATGGCTTGTTGACATCAATTCTCTGCATGATGGCAATGATTTTTGGATGGTCAGCTAACCATGGATATCATACATGCGGGAGGTTCACTAATTTTGTATCTGACTCGCATCTTGACGTTCTCGGCTATCAAAATCCTTGTTGGTCCTGCGACGTCTTTTGGAGTGTCACGGTCCAGGATCCTGAGCATTGTTTGGATCCGTCATCCTTGTATCCTAGGGATAAAGTTCTCTCAAATCCTCAGTAAAGGTAGCTGGAGAATGATATTTCAGGTGGTTCATCACGTTTTTACTGCTTCGGAAAAAGTTTCTTGACTTTAGCAATCTAGGCAGAGGTCCGACCACCGACGGTATCCATTAGACGGTGGCAGGTTCTTCCGATGGCTGCGAAAACACGGGATTGGTTGTAGGAGGAAGGAAGCAAGGCAACCAGTTTCGTCGCTCGGTTTGGTCTCTTGCCTTTGCCTTGGAACAGCGTGAGAAGGGCGTCGGTGAGGTAATTAAAAGAAGAGCGTATCCATCGATGGTGGAAAAGCCAATGACTATGCGGCGATCTGGTGATGCAGAGTGAGGGTTTGACTCTCGTCCAGGGTATTGCATCGTTGCTCGGGATGCACTTGAGTATAGGAGGGAGACGTAGAGCTGTGGGAACCTGCAAGATAATATCCAATGCCAGCGCTGAACGACTGATCCAACAGGTGCGTTTTAATTGGGCAAGTTTTCTTCGAGACAGTGGAGAGAAGGTATGGATAAAATTGGATCGAAGCCAAGTTCCGAGATCGGGGGCTCGGTCAGTGGAGAGAAAGGCCACGTACGAACATCGCGCGAGTGCCGTGAAACGCGAATCGTTTTTTCGGATGAACAAGACAAACTGTAGAATCCATGGACGAAATCGGGGACGAACGGGGATGGCAGTATGTAGAGGCCAGCCGTCGGAAGAATCGCTGCCATGGGGTTGGCTGATCTCTCGCCTAACCGTGACGGAATCAAATTTTGGAACATGATCGGGATCTCACGGACGACAAACAAATGTCAGTGAGCATGCTTGACAGGCCCATCGGAGTTGGATATAACCTATCGGATTACCTCGTGCTCGCCCGGGAGATTGCATAGGGAGAATCTTACCGTATCAAGGTTATGGTACGACCATCCGAGATGAGATGGTCGCACATAGTATCCTTTTTTTTAAAACGGGAGCTGAGGCTGACTGATGGCTGCTATTTATGGAGTTCATAAAAACGTGGCTTGAACCGTCCACCGTTCTCAACCGTTCCACTCATGGGCTTCTCCAATTTTTTCAAGGGCCAACCTCGGAAGCCATGGGGGCTCAAATGGCGTTCGTCTGTCTGGTTCATTACGATAGGTGCGGCTCTTTACCTCTCCGACTTGATCCTACTCAACCTCCAAATCAGCCGTCGGTTTCGGTTCGTAACATATCTCTCCTCACCCTCTTCCGTCTTACCCCTCTTCAGGTATCACCACCGATCTCCTCGTTTACTCTATCATCATCCCCGTCATGCCCTTCCAACTAGAGCGTCTCGGATACAATTCCGTCTCCGCTCTCACCGGCTGGCTTCTCTGTGCATACGTACGTCCACCCTCCCACCCTCCCACTCTTCCTCACACAACCCCAAAAGTCCGTCGGGCTGGTCCTTTGTACGTTCCCCATCCTCTCCTCTCCCCTTTCTCCCCTCACCATTCGTCAGCCACAATACCCATCGCAATCTACGCGGAAAAGAGTCCCTCCAGGCGTACTCCCCTTGTCTTGGGTCTCTTTGCTCTCCTAGCTGCTCAAGTCCTCCTTATGGAGGCGCCCAACTACGCCGTCATGGCGATCGCACGTACCCTCCAGGGTATTAGTTCTTCCATGGTTTGGGTTGTTGGCTTGGCCCTCCTGTAGCTCCTTTCCCCCTCTCCACATCTCTTTTCTCATCTTCTTCCCAGTTGTGATACCACCCCAGAGCAAAACGTTGGCAGTCAGTCACCTCTTTCGCTGCCCTTTCCTGCCTCATCCTCACCAACCTTTTCATCCAGGGCAGCTTGGCTTTGCAATGACAGGTCTCTCCATCGGGTATGTCCCCGTGACTCCCATGTTCACCCCAGCTGACAGTCCCAAGCCTCATGGTTGGCACCCCTGCGGGAGGGACCTTGTATGGCCGATTTGGCTTTCATGCCCCTTTCATTTTCGGGGAAATATGCACAGCCGTTGATCTCATTCTTCGTTTGCTCATCATCGAGAGAGATGTTGCGCTGAGATGGGGCTACGATCCAGCAACATGTCAATACGTCAACGTCGCCGCAGACTTGGAATCATCGTCTTCCCCTCACCACTCATCGGATGCTATCGGACCCCGCACTTCGAGGCTCAATCCAGCACAACCCACGCCAGAACAATCCCCAACTTTAGTCATTCCCAAACAGAACCCAAGTCCATTAGATCTTCACGCTCCCTCTTCCAACAATCTGACCATGTCAGAGGTTTCGCTCGCTCGAAAACCACTCCCAATGCTGTCTGTAATACGCGTTTTAGGGCAATCTCCCCGTGCTGTGGTTGCGTTAACCATGTCTTTGATTTACGGGTATGATTCTATGACAAGCCGATGGTCGTCTTGACACATCATTTCCTCTCTAGTACTCTGAACAGTATGCAGGAACCATCTCTTCCTCTCCACTTGCAATCAATATGGGGATACAATTCGGAACAAGTTGGTTTAGTGTACATGGCAGCTCTCCTGCCCGCTTTGATTTGTGAGGATCTTTCAGTGGCACAAGATTGAAGAGCAGAACTGACTTTGAAGTTAGCATCGCCTCTGGCCGGGTTACTCGCCGACCGAATAGGTTCAGATTTTATCACGTCCACATGCCTGCTCCTCGCTCTCCCTTGGTGGATCGTCTTGATCCTTAGGAAGTCAATCGCTCTGTTTATTGTCGCCCTCGCTATGCAAAGTGAGCATCATGTTCTGGCGTAGGTACATGTCCTTACGCACATGGCCTTTAGGCTTCTTTGTTTCGGGAGTAGTTCCTCCGGTGACTGCGGAATTGGCAACCGTTGCTCGGGGTATGCAGGGTGTTGGATGCAAGTCTCCTCGACTTCCATGTATTCATTGACTGATTCCACCATACTTCAGATGCCCATGTATATGGGGCTTTCAATCTGGCGTTCGGCGTTGGAACTGCTGGTGAGCGTTTTTTATATCTACACCCATTGATGTAGTACTAACCACGACGACCAGTTGGCCCTATACTTGGTGGACAAGTTCGTACTCGCTCACAGCTTCACCGACAAAAATCTGATTAGATATTTTTCCGCAGATTTACGGTCGTGCAAAACATGGTTGGACTGCACTGTGCTGCATAACGGCTGCACTCATCATAATATGCATCATGCTTGCATTTTGTTATACCGGTGACGATCCTCTGCTATCCAAGATGATGCGGCACCAGAACTGGTCACAATCGTCACTAGAGATGAAGTCTTTGAAAGGACGGTCCAAGGGGCGGGCCGCTGACAGTCCCAGTGAAGGACACACTGCATGATAACCTTCGGACACCATACATACCATAAACCACTTCGTAAGTTAATCTATCGCGGGACTATTTTGCAATCATCAGAGTGTTGTATATTATCGTCCATGCTCATGTATTATTGCCATGGATGCACGTTGCAAATATGAGAAGTAAGCTAATGGCAGTTAGTCAGAATTGAGTTGTAGTGAGAAACTCTTCAACTAGTACAAAGTCAGTCCGAGTCGTAGACTTTGTCTTGACCTCGTCGTTGCTTCACAGAGCCCTGCACAGCTTGGCATGGACTCTAATGCGGATGCTGGGTCAACAGGACAGGTATCTTCGGAGCCCACCTTGACGGCATATCACCAGGGAACAACCGGCGACGTCGGCGTTCACCCACCACAGTTTCCATTACCCTCTAGTCCTGTCACTTGGGCGCCAAGTCCACACCTGGACTCTCAAAGTCGGAACAACCTCAGACAGGCCTCTGTCGCGCTCGATACTGCGTACGAGCGAATCACCTCTCTTAGGAACAGTATCAACGACATGTTGAATCGCATCCCGCCGGAGGTTGTAGGGACCGGGATCTCGACGAGCAGCACGGATACAGCCAGCACAGTCCAACCTCGCCACTCCCTCAGCCACGATCCCAGCATTCGCCCGCCACATTCTGCACTCGTGCTCTCAAGCGAGCAAGTGGTAGAAGAGCTCAACCTGAGGGCTGCGAGGCTGCGCTCACTTATATCTCCCTCTGCCCGACAGAGGCTCGAGGCATTTGAATCCAACAGTAGAGGTTACGCGAGGAGGGAGTCCGTATGGGATAGGTTCTCTCAGAGCGATCGTCCGAGGCTAGACAGAAGTGATTTGCATCCGGTCCCACCCCGACCCCGCACACCGCCCATGCCGGATCTCGTCCTACCACGCGCTCGAGACCTTGTTGATCCACGCGCTGCCCAGAGGCGAGACCTCCAGAGCGCCAATCAAGATGACTCGAGTACTATGATCGGAAGACGTGTGGCTGCACGCGTGAACGCATCCGACACTCACGGCAATCTCTCGTCACAACTGTCTCTCTCACAGTTTGAGCAGCGGTTGCAAGCCCAGACGGCACAGATCGCACGGGAACTAGAGAACATGACGGATCGTTTGGCCGCCCAGAGGTCTAGAAGGGTCGAACTAGCTTCCTCGAGCGTGCGCGGCGATAATGCTGCCACCACTGCACAAGACAATAGGGCTTCTGTTCTATCACAAGTTGGGTCGGCCACTGCTAGCGGCGACCTGAGGTCGGTGCCTAACCCCCCAGCGGGCGGGCGCCCTCTCAGACCAGCTCGCGACGTCACTCTCGTCGATAACACCGCTCGCATTGTGCTCCCACAGTCGATATCACGTACATCGTCAGACGGCACACCTATTGACGAATTCTTGGCTCCTGCCCCCCGCAGCCTCTCCGCGGCATTTAGGGAGCATATTGCGACGTATCGGGACCACGTCCAGGTTGGGGATATGTCTCAGGACACTCCTCGGAATCTTGCAAATACACCCGAGGTTCGGGGGACGCTGGTCAATCTTCTTGTGCGGGATCGGGATGACCAATTCCTATCCGCTCGTCAAGCCGAACTCATCCGACCTGGTGTTGATACCAGTCGGAGGGATGATGCGTCTGTCCGTTCCAACCCCACTTCTCCTGCGGGACAAGGTAGACGGCGAAGAGGTTGGAGTGAGCTCTCTGCGAATCCTCTGCCGTTTTATGTCTGACACACGATATAGCCCGACTCAATGCTGATGGCGATGAAATAGATTCTGATGAGGATGACAACGTGTCGCCACACACACGTCGCCTGCGAATGCGCTTTGCCTATGGCACTCCAAACGTGGACCAACCGGCGACGCGGTCCCATACGGTCACCATCGAGGATATCCTTTGGCGAACATCTGGAAGTGATAGTGAAGCGGACGCATTCTCCCCAGATTCGACCGAAAGTTTCCAATCGCTTTTCCAGGGTTCGCCTCCTCGGCCTCGAGTCCGCCGTCCGCACCCCCTTCCGACGCCGGTAGAGGACATGCTGATATACCCAGCTACCAAGCCGCCTCAACGACCACAGGTGATTTGTGTATCAAAATATGCCAGTCTTGCTGGCCGGTGACCCATCTCTTGGTCATACCTGGTGGCATTTCGTGATCGCAATATGTCCTCGCTGCCTTGACGTTGGTTATGTGGCTTGGGTTAGTTTTTATTCCTTTTTCTCTTGGCACTGCATAGTCTCGGGAGGGGGTACCGCACGGTTCTTGTTTAGTTATTCGTAACTTAGCTGGCTTAAATTTTCTCCTAGTCCAACTGTACGCCCCTCTTTTCTTTTCTTCTTGACACGTCGTACCGTGCGAAAATCATTCAGCTCATTATTATAAAACCTGTTTGCCTCTTTTTTTTTTTTTCTTCAGTCGCGTGCTGCCTGTCCGTCCTTGCTGTTTTTCCTCGGGTCGTCGTTGCAGTCAAGGATGAGGCGGGCTCTTTCCTCTTCAGAAGAGCGATTCTTTTTGCTCGAGGCAACAAAGAGGTGGTTTGTCACGCAAGAATGGGATTTGGCAGATGTGAACCGAGCCCCCTGTGCTTTTGCATCACGGAGGGTTTCTAAAACGGTGCCAGACATGCACCACCGTCCTCGTATTCTCACTATTGCCGTGTGGGTATCCAAAGCGTTTCGATCACATTGTTACCGCGCCCCAATGCCCATTCTCATTACTCATGGTGACAGCAACAACCGCTGTACAAGTACGTAGATTATTATTACTCTAGACAGAGAAACGACACCGACGTTTATAAATTCCAATACGGTTATGATTGCGCAGGGGAGGGCGTCGCCTGGTACGTCCCGTAATAATTGGGTTGGTACAGGCCGGCGTTGTAGGCACCTGCAGCACCCGGTTGTCCCACAACCGCAGCCCTCATATGCGGAGGCAAGTTTGAGGCGACATACCCTGTCGCGCCTGTGCCGGCGGGTGCTGCCCACGTTCCGCCCGCAGTCGGCTGGTACGGTTTCCCACCTGGCGTTGCTGCTGCCACCGTATTTGCCACTGCGCGTTGACCCGGCGTCTGCGTGGTCGCACCGAAGAAGCCCGCATAGGACGTCGGTATCGTACTCGGTGTCGCGGGCGCAGGGGTAGCAGCAGCACTTGGCTGTGGGGTCCCCTTGCGAGATCCACCTGCGGACGCGTTGGGTTGCGTCTGGGGACTATATTGGTACCAAGACGAATACGCGTATTGTTGTTGTCCGGCCGCACCGTACGGCTGACCTTGGTAGTACTGCGACGTGGCTTGTGCCTGGGCGGTCGTCTGAGCATACGCGTTGGGATAGTATGGCGTCGGTTGACCAGGTTTGAATTGGTAACCCGTCCGGTAGGGCGTCGCGTAGTAGCCGGCGTAGGCCTGGGCTGTGGCTGCTGCTGTGGCAGGCGTACTGGCTTGCGCGGGCTGTGTTGGTGTTGGCGTATGAGCTGGCGGTACTGATGGCGCTGCGGGGATTGCGGTCGCGGTTGACTTGATGTAGAGGGTAGAATCATCCCGGAGGGCCGTTGTCTGTTCTGTGGGGAGTGTTCCTTGCCAGCCTTGAGATGGTGCTATGGGCAGGGTTCGTTGGAGTTTGTGAAGGGCAGATGGCGATGGGATGAGTGGAGCGTTTTCGGAAGTGGAAGACCGCGGTCGGAGAGACGTGAGAAGGCAAAGGGAGTCGAAAATACCCTGGGCTAGAGTGTAAAGTTGAGCGGTGGCGAAAAAAAAAGAAACAGTGGGACTGACCAGTATCCCACTCTTCTGATTCTTCTTCAACTAGGCTAAACTCGCCCGGCTTTGTTAACCGTATATTCTGAAGTTCCTCTAGTCTTTTGAGTGCTCTAGCGTTTCGCTCCAGTAGTTCGTGCACGGCTGCCTCGAGTTCTAAGCTTCCCAGGGCTTGCTTGAGCAAAGTTATCTGTTCTGTCGAGAAAAGCCCCTCCAACGACTCTTCATCGACAAGCACGTCGTCCTTGTCAGACTCGTCAACGCCGTTAGATGAAGGAGACTCCGGTGCTTCGTCTGGGGGCTGCTGTGCGGCGGTCGTGTGCTCGCCTGACCACCTCTTCTTTCTATCCTCCCATCTCGAGAGCAATTCACCCATGACCGACCGACCGACCTCGACGCCGTCTTGTTCGAATACGGGAGCAAAGTTGGCATATGGACCATAATCTAGGAACGCGCCACAGCTCACACGACGGGGCCCGGGAAGCTTTGATTTGTAGCCTGGAGGCTTCTTTGGAACATAGGAAGCCAGTGTGGCGGGAGATGAGTCTGCCGAGTCCGGTTCAGCTGGAGCTGGAGCTGAAGCGGAGGGGAATATGGCGACGAGCTCTGCGTTTGCGGTGAATGAGTCTTTCAAGGGCTTACTATCTGAGGGGACGAGATCGGAGCTGAGGGAGGACCACCAAGTCGCAAAAGGTAAACGTTGCATGAGAGCATACTTTTTGGCGTGATGTAAACTGGGATATTTTTCGGGCGGTGTCGGTTTAGCTTCGGTTGTGGAGGGTGTGTGTGGAGAATCGAGGAGGAGGGAGTCGATGTCAAGGGGAAGGGGGACGGAGTGGAAAGAGGCCTGGTCGAGGAGGGAGCAAGCGAGATTGCAGAAACGGAGTTGCTGTGCTGCAGGGGAGGAAGGACGAGATCTTGGATGGTAGGATATTGGGAATAGGTTTTGAACTGCGGCCTAGGAGTGGTGATATTTGAACACGGAAAGGAATGGGGAGAGAGAGACATACACGTAAGACGCGAAGGGGATGTTGAGATGGCTCTCTGAGAAGTGCGCGGAGGGAGAATGAGCCGGACTGTGACTTTGATGTGGAAGGTTCGGAGAGGTCTGAGGAAGGGAGAGGGAAGACGCGGTCGAGCAATGCTTGAGAATCGATGCTATTGGGAGAGTAAGTAGAAGCTGAAAATGGATATGGATGTACTTACAGCTCGAGAATGTCGAGGATCTGCTGTGCGTCGGAGGTGTTAATGGGTACATCGGCAGCGAGTTGCAAGTTTTGTAATTTTGTGGGGAGGTTGAGGTTGTCGTCGTCGATGTCGGGTTGGTTCTCCTCTTTTATAGGACGGAGTTGCTTTGGAGGTGGGTGATCGTCGTTGTCCGTGCGCTTGCGTTTCTTCGTGGTCGACTTTGATTTAGCAGAGGAAGGAAGATCCTTTTCGTTCTGTAATTGTGTCGCTGAACTTCGCGTTGCGCGGGCCATGACCGACCAAAATGATGCTTAACCGTACCAAGTCGTCGCCTATCTTAATTAAAGCGGAGTCTATATATATTCAATCTCAGTCAACTCAGTCCCCCGTTCACCACTGCCTTCCTCGATGGCCTCCGCACTTTGGAGGGCTCAGTTGCGCTCTGCACCCGCCAACGGACACGCCGCCTTCGTCCCACACATTCGCAAAGTCGTCCTCGAGTTTTGCCAGCATGGCCCGTCCTCGGCAAACACGCGCATATTCATCTCAAAAGACGTCCAACGTGTCGCTCGCGAGAACCCACACGTCGAATTCGTAGTCAAGCAGCGAAATGGTCACGAACCCATCGCTCGCGGTTTTTATAGTGTGTGGTACCCCCCCCCCCTCTCTCTCTCACGACTCACCCGTCAGCAGTGAACGGACGCGACAAGGTCATACCACTACAGCGCCTCGAGGTGAACGGGATAGAGAGAAAGGTGCAGCTGATACTGGAGTCTTCTGGAGCCAAGATCAAGCCGTTAAAAAAGGGTCGGATAGTGGAGAGCATGAGCGAGTCTGCGCGGGGAATTTGGAGCGGGTTGCACGTCGACACGCCGTTTACAATCTGAGTAGCTGAGAATGTTTCATGTCAAAAAACACGCCGTTGCCTGCAGGCACTCTTTTCCTATCCGTTCCCCCTCCTCCCCCCTTGTCCTCTTCCCACCATGTCTCAGGTCAGTCTCTTCCTCCGAGTCCATCGTCTTCCTCACTCTTGCTTTCCAGTCTGATCCAGACACGATCGCCAACGTATGTTCTCTCCTTCTTCATCACATCAACCTCTTCAACTTCACACAGTCCGAACTCTCCCCAGTCAATACCCTCGGCGATCTCCCTGTGAGCACCTACTCCGATGACGACACCACTCATCGCTAATGTCGACCGCCGCTGTCAGCATGTCATTCCAGAACATGACCAGTATCGTGCCATGCCCCACAGTCTTAGACATGTCCTCGTCAGTCTCCTTCCCTCTTCCGTGTCCCCTCACTCATCCTTTCCCTTTTCCCAGACCCCTCCAACTTCCGACCCTTTTGGTCGTTCTAGAACCATCTTCCTCGAGCCCACACTCCATCCCTCTTCGCCATATTCAAGATCTCGATGTTCACCATCCTCAGACTCTCACAATGGCGGCGTCTTCCGCGCCCGACAAAGCGTATCTTCCATCGGTTCTTGTTCCACCGTACAGACGCGTTCAGCCCCTCCAATCAAGTCGATCCTTACTCGACATGATTCCGGCGTCTCCATGGCCACGACAACAAAGTCTGCGCGTCGGAAAAGGAAACGCTCCCCTCCTTCCGTCAAATTCGTCGACGCTCCAACAGTCCACTATAACGACGGCAACGCTCCTCCTCCACGTTCGCCCCCTTCTCCTTCAGAGCCGCGCAACCCAACGCGTTGGTTCACCCAGTGGTTCAAGAAATCTTCTACTCCCCCGCCACGACCTCTCATTTCCGGTCCATATCACCTATCCTATACCGCGTCGCTGGTGGACGTCTATAACTCGAGAACCCCAAAACCAAAGCCAGGCAGGCTAAAACAACTCTGGCATCGACTGACCAGCGTGATTCGTTGAGCTGCAGGCAAGCAATGTGGTCTTTCATTCCACAGCATTTCGTCTGACATTGTAGTCAGTTGCCGCTCGGCTGTTTGTTTGCTTTGCTCTGCGGCATCCCTGGTATTGGGAGGAGGGCCGTGTTTTTACATGCATGAGTTTTATGTCCGCAACCACGCACCGATCGATTCGGTCCTTCATTCCACGCCGTGCGTGTCCATACTAGATTTATCACACCACATTGCATACCATGTATGTATCCTAGTTGTATTGCATACGCATTGCGGTTTGCCATTCTGCTCATTGACCACATGCATTAAAACACGTGTATCTAGATCTGATAAGCAGTAGGAATAGCAAAAATTCAAGAGGGGACGGCCGTTCTTCGTGCTTTCTCTGCGTCCCAGCGTGCGCGTATGAGCATTGCACCTTCTGCTCTTGACCGAACGATTGGTGAAAGGAGCTGCATGTGTGCGGCTTGCAGATGTGGCGGTAGAAGTGCATCATTTCGGATGACCTAGAGGACATCGGAGAGTGGGTCATACAACGTGTTGTGACAGGTCATGAGCTTACGGAGCCGATGGCGAGGAAAAATGAAAACGTTGCTGCACTGCTCAGCATGTACTGAGAGAGCGTCGCTAGCATTCCTCTAGGCCCGGCGCCGCCTCTTTCGATGGACAGTGAACAATAGGTCCGTGTTCAGTCGTGTGTTGTCGTGACTTGGTGAGGAGTCTCACCTGAGGATACTGTACGAGCCAAAAATGAAGCCGATGGTAAGACCGACACCTCCACCCATGAGGGCGCCCATTCTAATCGACATACACGATCGCGTTTAGCCTGGAGGCGTCGCGGACGGGGGGGGCGAAGACGTACTTTACTGTGCATTCCCAACGTCTCGGATCAGAAAATTGGCGGTTTCGCGTTTTAGCTGTGGTTCCACTTACATTTTTGCCAGACGGTTGGCTCTTGTGTGCGGGGAGCTCTTGCTGCCATGATGACGAGAAGAGAGTGGTCGGCGAAAGACGTGTGGGACTCGAGTCAAGTCACGGTCACTCAATTCATGTCTCAGTACTTGCCATCATTTCCCAGTGCTCACCAGGCCCAAATCAGTGTGTTCACTAGATTCTCTTTGCGTTTTACTAACCAAGCGAAATACAGTCAGAGCGAACCAAAGAGACCTGTTCCATGTCTATTCGTTCAAGGAGCAAACGGAAACCGTGCTCCGTTCCTGGCTAGGTGAGCGCTCGTCTTTGTACTGTACGCATATCTTATTTCCTGGCTAGGAACGAGATGGCTCCTGAGATGGGACAAAGAAGTCGATCTTGTTCTAAAGTTGCTCTACTATGGCTTGACAATCGGCCGAGGTTCGAAACATACATGTATCCTTCACACCGTTCCGCTTGCTGACATCACTCCGAAGCCGTACAGACTCTTGGAGAAGAATACACCGACATCTTCCAACATTCTGCGTTTAGTGACAGAGCGCCTTCCAGAGCTTTTCGGATAGCCCTCGTCCTTCTTCCAACCCTACCCTCGTATATTCTTGCAAGATGGGGTTCTCATCTCAGCTCTCTATCCCCCCGAGTAGCAAGCACTCTTCGTGTACTCCCCGCGTGTCTTGAGGTGGCCGCAGAGGTCAACCTTGCCATATTCTACCTCCGAGGCACGTACTATGACCTAACCAAGCGGATACTAGGCATCCAGCATGTAATTACCCCAGTCTTTCTATCGTATATGGGAGATACTCAAAACTATTTGCAGATTTCGTCCACGCCGGAGAACCCACACATACGTCCGCCGTCCTATTCTTTGCTCGGGATCCTCATCCTCATCCGCCTCCTCTACCGGCTCATACATTACTTGCGCTCCCGTGCCCAAGGCGCCACAGAGAAATCGCGTGGAAAACGCAACCTTGACGAGACACGGGAGATGTTTATTGATGACCGACTCGTAAGCACCATGCTCGAGCACGTGGATCCCGAGAATGCACCCGTGAAGCCTGCCGAGGAAGATGAGAACACCGTGTTGGACGTCAGCGCTATACCTGCCCGCGCAAGGGCCAGTCGGACGTGTACGCTTTGCTTGGAAGAGAGGACTGATAGTTGTGCGACAGAATGTGGACACCTGTTTTGCTGGAATTGTATTGTGGGATGGGGGAGAGAAAAGGCCGAGTGTCCGTTGTGTCGACAAGGGTTGAATTTGACCCGGCTGCTACCTATTTACAATCTGTGATCGACAGACGCGTTTTATCGTCTATGTATTGACAACGATCAAAGATAATAGTATACAGCGATGCGCAGTATAGGGTAGAGGAAATTTACACGACGTTATCATGCCACTTGTTGGATGAGTGTGATGTTGTCGCCCTTGAGGAGAATGCGACCTGGATGCAAGTTAACAACAGTGGGCGGGGAAATATGAACAAAAACGGACCAAGTTCCCGTCGCGGTTTTGCGTCCTTGACATACACCTCTGTTGCCTCGTCAATGACCACATTCATGAATTCATCGAAACCCTGAGCGAAAAGAATCAGCGCAAAAGTTCAAAATATACCACAAAACGAAAACAAGGGGAAAGGAAGCGCGGGAGGAATGAACCCATCGCCTTTGCAAGAGACGATTAAATGCAGGAAGTGATCTGGCGATGAATCGGATGGACGTACGATGATGCGCCCTTCAATTCGCATCTCGATATTATCGTACAGCCATATCACGACTTTTGCGCGCTGTAAATATGCGTCGTCAGTGACGAACGCGAAGAAACCGCGGGATCTAACCTGTTGCAAGTTTTTAAAGATAACATTCTGAGATGGGGTTCATCAGTTGGGAAAAGTGAATAGAAAGAACTGTGCGTACGATGGGCTGAACCATCACACGTTGTTGACGTCCCGACATGGCTGGCAAATGATATTTTTTGAGGCGTCGACGACGTGCACGACAGCGACGAGGACTAATTTCCTGTGATTATCCAATTTGTTCCCACATGATTCGGGGCCGTCAAATGGAACGCGTCCGCTCGACCGGGTTGCTTTCACGACCAAAACATGGAGGTTAGTACTCGTCTGTGGCCTGGAGCACTGCTGACCGTGTTCAACCAGGCGTTCAGCCCCTCCAACTCCTCCACCGCAGCCGCGGTCACTTTCATCACCTTTGTCCAAGACCTCAAGCGGAAGACCAAGGCATGGGCACCCATGATAGAACTCTGCGCCAACGGAGAGAAGACCCTCGAACGTTTCCGATACCAATTTCCGGAGGACTGGCTCTACAGCGATCAGCTCAGAGGAGAATGGAGCGCATACAATGAGATCCTCAAGCGCAAGAATGACTCCATCCAGGAGCAGCTCGGTGAGGTGTTTCCTATCTCGTCTCCCTTGTCTCACGTAGATCTTTCTTCACAGCTGGACTACAGCTCAAGATCGTCGCAGAGGACAAGATTGTAGAGAACAAGATCAATGATATCCTCGCAGAATGGGAGCAGACACGTCCAGTGCAGGGGAGCATGCGTGCAGATACCGCCATGAATACCATCAACGTCTTTGAAGGCAAGTTGAACCGGGTCAAGGAGGGATACGACCTTGTATGCAGGGCCAAAGAGGCACTCGACCTCGAATTGACGCGTCACACGCGCTTGGAACCCGTGTTTGAGGAATTAAAGGATCTCAAGGCCGTTTGGACAGCACTTTCGGGCGTCTGGAGCCAGATTGGGGAGCTGAGAGAGATGTCGTGGGCGACTGTACAGCCGAGGAAGTTGAGGCAGCAAATTGACGGACTCTTGTCTTCGACCAAGGACATGCCGACACGCATGCGGCAGTACGCAGCATTTGAATACGTCCAGGACGTCCTTAGAGGACTCTTGAAATCGAACGCAATCATATCCGACTTGAAATCCGAGGCTTTGAAGGATAGACACTGGAAGCAGTTGTTTAAAGTCTTGCGGCTACCATCGCAAATCAGTCTCCCTGTGTAAGTAGCTCGCCTTTCTGTTCTCTCCTTCCTTTGACATGTGCGCATAGCATGACTTTGGGAAATGTTTACGACTTGGACTTGAAAAAAAATGAATCTCTTATACGGGAAGTCATCATACAAGCGCAGGGAGAGGTACAGTGCGCCATGGCTTTGTTGCCTGCTCTGTACTGACGTCATGCACAGATGGCTCTCGAGGAGTATATCAAGCAAGTCAAGGAGACTTGGACTAATTACACTCTAGATCTGGTGAACTACCAAAATAAATGTCGGCTTATTAGGTGCGAACTACTCGTATCTATTCCACTTATAACACGTCGTTCATATCGTGCGTCAGAGGCTGGGATGATCTTTTCAGCAAGTGCAGCGAAAATCTGAACTCGTTGACCGCGATGAAGCTTTCTCCCTACTACAAAGGTATGTTGACAAAATACGGAAAAGAAATCTCACCAAGTTCACTCCTTTGTCCCAGTCTTCGAGGAAGAGGTATTGTTCCAGTGCAAACATAGTCTCTCATGCTAACATTATGAAAGGCTGGTTCATGGGAAGAGAAACTGAATAGGATTCATGTTTTGTTTGGTAAGATAGGCAGTATCATATTCTCCATACCACGCTACTCACTTTTATGAAAGATGTTTGGATCGACGTTCAGCGTCAGTGGGTGTATTTGGAAGGCATCTTTTCTGGGAGTGCAGACATCAAACATCTTCTCCCTGTGGAGAGCGCCCGCTTCCAAAACATCAATGCTGAGTTCTTGACCGTCATGAAGAAGGTGTACAAGTCACCATTCGTTGTCGACGTCATGAATATCCAAGGAATACAAAAGAGCTTGGAGCGTCTCGCTGACCTCTTGAACAAAATCCAGAAGGCCCTTGGTGAATACCTTGAACGCGAGCGGTCATCGTTCCCGCGATTCTACTTCGTTGGTGACGAAGACTTGCTGGAGATCATTGGTAACAGCAAGGATATCCTACGCG
>JBBPLM010000210.1:0-24284 GCA_038089795.1 Pulchroboletus neoregius | reverse complement strand
CGTCTGATCATGACGTCGCTCGTCTTGACAGATGCCTCGCGCGCGCTTTGTCCGTACCGTGGTCCACATCAGGACTTTCCCTTGCCCCCTCCCAGCGAACCGGGCCCATAGCCGGCCATCATGCATGCGCTGGGATTTCTGAAAATCGTGTTTTAGAGGGACGTTTGTTTACCCCGTAGAATCTTTGACAGATCACACACGGTCTACCAATCTGCAGAGTGCTTCCATTCGAATAATATGAGATGTTGATCACGGATAACCAAGTACGACCCCAATAAACAAGGTATGGCCACATACATATGTCCGTCACCAAAAACATCACGATAGATACGTTATACAAAGGTATAAAACCAAAATCTCGAATACTGTAAACCATGCAAAAATGGAGGCCCCCACGCATTCATTGACAGTAGTAGGACCCCTTGCGCATTTTTTCTTACCGACCTCGGTAACCAAACCCTTCAAAATACCCCGAGTCGCGCATAAACGACGTCCAGCGTTCATCCAACCGCGACTCTTGAGAAACCAACCCGAGCTCCGTCAACTCTGACGGCGGTGCTGCCGGTGGCTGTGTCTGCGGTTGCTGGGACCCCTGTGGTTGCGGTTGCGGTTGTGGGTAGGGATTCCCAGAGGGCGCAGACGGACGTTCGTACGCGTGCGAATGGTGCCCCGGATATCCATGCGCGTGCGATGATTGGGACCCGTTTGCAGCAGGATAACTCGTCGGGCTGAATTGGCTGGAGACACCCGAGGATGGTGACTGGGCCCACGCGTAGGACGACGGCGTCGCGTGGTCGTGCGAAGGAGGAGCGGGTCGCGACTGAGACGCCGATTCCAGTGGTGGGGGAAACGGGTGATGTTGGGACGTATATGAATAGTGGGATCGCCGTGGTGGTCGCCACTGGGGTATGACCTGTGACTGAACGCTCGCGTTGGTGGTATACTCTGCAGACCGGGCCGGATAGTGCAGCGGATCCCGGTCCGGAGGTGCCCAGTGGTCGACGGAGGATGACGATGACCCCTCGGGTCGATACAACTGCGGGACGGATGGCTCTGGGAGGGTGCTAGGGTGCGGGATAACCCCAGAGGCACGCACCCCCTCAGCTGCTCGCTTCGAGTCGGGCAGACGCCTCGTCGACACGAACCGCGTTCTCCCGGCAAAGATTGCCAGTTCATCATCATCACTCTCTTCTTTGACCGACCACTGTTGTCCCAGCTGGCCAGACGGCTTCTCGTTCTGGGAGGCAGCCAGCGCATTGTGTGCCTTCTCGCTTAATTTAGTGAGGATAGGCTACAAGAATGGTCCGGTGAGCGAGAACAGAACTGCAAGTTCAGTTTCAACAGATCTTACAAGTGCTTTCGCTGCCCTACGACTATGACTAGCGGCTTTCGTGAAGAGCACGCAGGCCGCATCGAGCTCCTTGATCGCGTTGGACGCCAGGGGAGATTGAGGTCCCCGAGTCACGATAGTACCAAAGACAATCTGTCGCCAAATTATCAGTGGACCACAAACTGCGCAACAAACAATCTCCGAACCGCTGCCGAGAAACCAAACGTCCAGATCGACCAGAATCGCGCACAAAGTTGTGGACATATCGTGTACTGCGCCCCTATCGTCCGCAGTATCGTCGAAGAGGCCCGATACGTGACGAGAAACGAGGCCGCATATTGACTCTTGAGTGGATTAACAGGATTTTCTATGATGGCCTGCGCAAAGAAGCTTCGATGTAAATAAAGCAAGACTGGTTCGTGATACCACGACTGTGTGACTGCTTGTCCTGGGCACTAAAACAACGCCACGTACTAACTTCTCGCGCGTGTGCCATCACGAAACGGCTCATGGACTCAGAGACTGGCAAGTCTTCTGTAGCCATGGTCGGCACGGGGGAGGCCACCGACGTAGCGACCTGTGCCGCATGTTCAGGTATGGGGAATTCGCGCACTTTACGATCAAGTTCGATGATCGTGGCATAGCTTGGGACTTCAGCAGTCAAGGTCCGCGCAGCAACTTCAGCCACACATTCGGATGCAAAGCGGTAACCCCATGACTCGACTGCAGACGGGAATTTGAAGAAAAAAAAAAATGAGCCGATGGCGAATGAACCACATGACCAACTCACATATAGAATGAAGGTCAATCTCCATTTTCTCGCTGTGGTTCCCACCCCCTGGAAATCGGCAATCAATATAAGCGAGGGAGAGACTTGGTGGTCTGCCTGTATTGAGGCTCTTCAGGTAGAGATGCAAGGCGTCAGCAGGAGCGCTATCAAACCCTATGACCTGTACCTACATGCCAAGCGTCTGCAACGAAGAGATCCCAAAAGAGAATGCGGCGTCGTTGCACAATTTTGTCGGGCAATCCCCATCTTGAACTCTCCCGATCTAACTCCACGAGTCAGGTCCTAGCGGCCTTAATTTAGATGGGATACTCACGGAGTCCGACCTGGTAAAATGGGGAACGAATGAGCACCAATAAGAGGACATCTCTCAGGAGAATAAGACACACGGTTTGGGAAAGATGCGCCGCGAGAGTAATCAACGACCATGTGGTCTCCATGCTAGTTTCTTTCGCTGATAATTCATTTCCACTCATGGCATTGTAAATACTGAGCATATGAAGTGCTTGGATGGTTACCAAGGACGGTTTTTCCAGCACGGACTGTAAACATATGGCCGCCCGCGCTATCTGATGATAGTGGTCTGCTTCTGCATTCTCTGGCTCCTGTGTAAGATCAACAAGTGCACCAAGTGCGAAAACGAGGAAGAGCAGCGCGAGCTCATGGGCGCATTTATTGTCATCTGTCGCCTTGGGAGGTCCATTCGAGTAGTATATCGGAAGGAGCTCGTCCATAATCTGGTCCTTCGATACACCATGATACAGCCAGCCAGCTTGTTCACAGTAGTTTTGCGCTAGGTAGCTGGCACGCTCCCAGTTTGGCAAGTGCCCTTCGATCAATTCACGGACGGCACCAGTTGGACCCATCGGGGCAAAGGGAAAGGCCTGCGAAAACATGCGAAGATCCTGAGGCAACGGTCTAGTCTCCGACTCCCTCGCCGAATCTGGTGTCGAAGAGTCCGTCCCGTCTTGCTGGGCCATGTTGTCAGACTTTTTTTTGATTTCATGAGATGAGCGTGGATGTTCAAACTTTAAAAAAGGATGGGGACTTGCCATCAAGAGACACTGACATAAAGCGGGGGATGCAGGTTAAAATAACACGTAACATCGCCAAGGGGAAAACGCACCTCCGATCCACCGGTAGGTCCAAAGAAGCGTGATATACCATGGTCGGTGATTGAGAGCGTGCCAAAGGTGTCCAATACCTCTGGAGGGTGGCTTAAAATTCCGGACTCGTCGGGTGGAATTAATGATTCGTCATCGTTGTGATTGACTCCCAAAAGATCTTCGCGAAGGAGTGGGTGAGGTTCCGTCGAGTGCTGAGCTTGAAGTTCGCCCAAGGCATCCTCGAGTTGCCGGATCCGCTCGCTCATTTTAGTTATCCGGCGATGAAGGTGTTCGGTGGCCGCGAGAACAAACCTGGACATGAGGCGCTCAGAAGGTGATTGCCGGCAAAAAAAAAGTAACATTGTCGTACCGGGTCCCTTGACCAGTGGACAAACTTCCTGTTTGATAAACCCATCATTATGCAAGTGGCACGCTTGGATAACGAAACCAAACGAAATAACGAACCATTTGGACACAACGCTGCACACCCCCTCCTCTGTACGTGAAAGGATGGTTGAGCGACATATCGCACCAAGACAAGAAGGCGACACGTACCTGGCAAGATTGGCAGGGGATTTGCTTGTCACACTTTATCTTCAACCTTCGAAGAGTGCCATTAGGTCAGGAATAGTGGAAAAGGATTAGTGCATAAAACGCGCGGTGATCGCACCTCCTACACTCAGCACACGAGATCTGACCACTATTCCTCTTCTGTTCTATTTCTCGTGCGTGGCCACCATCAAATCTGTACTCCTCAATCTCTCTACGACTAGCCTTGCGTTTCAGCTTGCCCTTGGAGGATTCTGGAGGCATTGAAAGTAGCTGGGAGGATGGAAGGCGACGCTGTATACTGTCGAACCAGAAATGTGCGGTGCCTGCCTGGGAGAAAATTAAATGTGCCGCGCGGTGGCGTGAAAATCCATGGCAACTGGATTGACGAAGAACATCCCTCACTAGGTAGGATCGACTAAAAAAAACAAGAAAAAGGAGAAAAAGGAAAGAAAGCAATCAGGTATCGGGCCATCAGCACTATCAGCTGTCAAACCATCCGACTCGCTAATGTCTCTCTTCCGAATGATTTCAGGGCGCTCATGCCAATGTCAGAGACCGTGAGACATATTTCATACCCAGCGGCATCGAAATACCAGACAACCTCCTCTCAATGCTCCTCTCAATGGACCTCAGAGACACTAGATTCTAACAGAATGCCAACCAAATCAGCCTAAGGGGAGAATGAAAAAGGTGTGACCTAGCAGGGATAGTGGCAGAAAGTTCAAACCTTCCTGGCTTTGGGGGGCCTGGCTCGTTAGGCGACAAGGGTTGGAAAAACACAGCAAGAATCGGCCCTCATCGGCTTGTTCCGGTCGAAAGGGTTGTGACCCAAATGAGTCATATTGCCGCCGCCGCCGCCGCCGCCCGCGGACTCATTCATTGAATCAATGAATGTCCTTCCTTGCAAATCGGGCGTTCAAGTTTACCACACAGAGAGCAACATCCAATGCTCATTGTTCGCTACCATCGCTGCACTTGAGAGTAACCAATGTCTGGCGTCGATAACACCCCAATGGATAAAAGACTGGCCCGTAGCGAGTCCTCTCCATTCGAAACAGGTCTTTCGGACTTGCGGTTTCCGACATAGCCTGACGTCAGAATTGCGCGGAAAGCTCCTGATAATGCTCACTATCGTCACGTCTAAAAGAAGGAGTGCCTATTAGATGTGACATCAGTGTCCAGTTAACCAGACAGTCGAGAAGGATTCCAGCGGCACATAAAATGAATTCCACAGGCATTTCCCGGCGTAGTGACCACTACGGATCATACAGAAGAGTTGTTTGCGCGAAACGCATCTGAAAGGCGCCAGAGGACAGGAAGGGAACTTTTGAAAAGAAGTAGCCACCGTGTTTGTCCAACTGTGGGACGGGAAGGAGGCGTAAAGAACCTCTCATCGGCGACCGCTGGAGCAATAGAGTACTATAATTTCCGAGGCATGAGGAGACGGACAGAATGACGGGAGAACCTACAATCAGGCTGATATGGTATGTCATGATAACTGGGTGACTTGAATTCTACCCCGTCCGGGGGAAGTAATATCACTACAAGAGCACATCGAATGGAATGGCGTAAAGAGCGCAGCAAACATACCAATTGCACCACCTTCTCGTGTGTGCGGGGTATTCGAGAAGACTCGCTGTGCCAGATATGGGCACAATAGTATGCAACCAACGTCCACGATCCGAACTGTTGTGCCACATTTCACAACAAACAAAGCGGAGAGATATTTCGACATGAAAAGGAAATGTGGACAGACAAAACGGTTGTTAGTTCATCCTCTTGGTCCCCCGCCCTCCAAACAGTTTACCTTGTTCGCACCAGTCTCGCAACACAATGTCTCGCATCGCAGACGTCGTCCAAGCGTCTAGTATTGATCGTCGGATATCGCAAGGGCTGCAGTGTATCCCATGCGGCAGATGCTATGCTGTAATTGAATACGATCAGGGGGCAGAGTGGTGTGTTGTCAGCAAGCTGGTGAACGAGCACTGGAAGGCGTGTCCGGGAAAGCCACATGCGTGGCCAACCCGCATGGCATGCACACCCACTTCCCCACTCGACACAGCGATCGCGTTACCTCCACCCGTAACTTTGAAAGAGCATAGCAGTCCATTCGCAGAGTCCGTCGGCCCCCCACACAACACCTGGATCTCGCCGGGGTGTGAGAGGAAACGGAGGACGTTGGAGCAACGAAAGTGGGAGCTCGAACAAGACGAGTACGCAAAAAACATAACGATGAAGAGCGTTGTTTGCGGTGGATGTCACAAGGAAATCAGCCTCGATAAGAGGTCAAAGTATTATCCTGGCTTATGGCTCAAGCATAGAGGTAAATGTCCGAGCATCGAAAGACTTGAGGTCAGTAAAGTTCAAGCTGGAAAACTGGATGTACTAACTCCTTTGAAGCGCGCCAAAGCCAAGGCCCCACAAGGACTGAACGGCACACGACAAGGGTCCTTCGACGTCGTCATCCCAGCGTTTGGCGGTAATAGTCACGGGGATGTACCGCCGCTCGGTTCTGCCGAGAGCTACGAGAGTCATAGTGCTGCAGCCACACAACAATTAGTTCGCTACTATGACTCTGAGGATCTGTCCAGCGAAGACGAAGACGAAGATGGAGATTTGCTGGCTCACGAGCCATTCCCAAGTGAGTTCATTGTGCTTCATGAGTATACTCCGCACTGAGGAAGAACCAAACCGTGTGGCCTACCGTGCGTAAATACAGCGTTGAATAGCGATTTTTATCGCACCCAGCGGTACTACAACCGCTCTGGTGAATGGGCATACCGATACGCTACCAAAGACGAAATTACTTCCAACCTCTTTCGTGGCCAGGATGAACCATACGCACGTCTGGGTGGTCGCCCTTTTGCCCACCTCAGTCTGCAGGCCGGAGGCCAATGTGGAACATCTCGTTGTGTCATTAAAAACCGGGTCGAACTTGAAGCGGTTTCACATCCCTTGGTATAAGAACCTCGGGTCAATCAAGAAGCTCAGCGAGCCGGGTAAAAACGATGAACCTCACGCACTGTTTTGGCACGATGCACGCTGACCCAGACGGGTGCACCCTAGGAGTCGGAAAATGTGCGGAGGAGAGGAATATGGTTCAGAGTCATCTTGTCTCCAAAGTCGTTCGGTTCATCTAATCACGTCCGTTTTCCGAATAAATAGCAAATTATCTAATTCGTAACTCAAGCCCCCCGAAAATTAACTTTAGTTCAATGGAACGTCTACCACCCTTTTTTCATTCACGTTGTCTTTGAGCATGACACTGCGCCACATCCACTGAGTGGCAATTTGAGGCCTCGAGGCTGCACTGACACACGAGGCTCCTGGGGGTGGTGGAGGAGGGTGCTGGGTTCACTGCCTACATTGATCTATAGACCCTTCTCACCATAACATGTCTCAACCACCATATTTCGAGACCGTACGAGTAAGCGACTAGCTTCTTTCTATTCGCAGAATGAATGTTCAGAATTACTGCCACCCTAGTCGTTTGCCAACGTTCCCATCACCGAAGACGGAGTGGATACCACGTCTTTTCTGGAAGCCTCGGACGGGCTCTTGAAGTTATTCGGTACATCCTTCATTACGTCTCTCACCGCTGAATTTTCCCTGATTTGGTCGTACCCGTAGATTTACTTGGGTCTGGTGTCTTCGGATTTGTCCAGGCAGACATTAAGGGCAACATTGAGGAACGTCCACTGTTTTCTATTCACAATTTCCTTCCCGCAAGAAGCTTACATTAGTCCTTGCAGGGTGTTCGCTCGCGCTATCGAGATGCTTCCCAGAGTTCGACGACACTTGAGAATCTTGTCAGAAGCGAAACGTCAGAAGGAGTTCGTAATGGAACCGCTTGTCTGGTACGTCTAACTCGGTGAGCGACACGCCCTGTTTCAGTCCGGCACACAACAAACCAAGTCGGAAAACCGACGTTTGGATACTAAATTGAATAATAATTTGTAGTGGTCTCATGTTTCTATGCAAGGCATTGCAACACATGCAAGAGGAACCGTCCGTCGAATTGCACGTGTGCTTCAAGCGCTCATATAATGAGGTGCTTAGACATCACCACACGTTTGTCGTGCGTTCGTTGGCTATCGTACGTTATCTCTCCTGCTATTCTGCTCCGACTTTCAGGGCGCTCGGTCTGTGGCTTATCGGTCGCTATAGGTCGCCGTCAGGGCGGTACCTTACCGCCGAGATTTCATCGCTCGCATCTCGCAAGGAGGGGACCAGGACAAGTTCGGAGTCGAGCTCGCCAAGTGGCTGAGTGGGCTCGATACCATCGCCAACCGCTTAAAGGTCTTCTTAGAAGAAGGAGGATATGGTAGGGTGTAACATTGACGCCATCCGATGGAGAATCATGGTAATAGAATTCTGTCGCGTGGATAATGTAGTGTAGATGTTCTTTGAAACTCCCTTTGTTCTCTCTGTAGTGATAGTCCTGAACGGACGGAGGATGTAAGTGTGCCACCGACGCCATAGGAGGCGGCAATTAAGAGTCCGCGGATGTGCCGATGCTTAGTTATTTACTTCCGCTCCACATATGACCTGGCGTTCGTGGAGGTGGAGGCTATCTATGACAGTTTCCTGTAAGTTACCCTATCGAATCGCTCTTCGCTACCTCGATGGGAGGTCAGATGACGTTTGATCTGTATGGTCAAACTGAGACATGTCGACTCATTCGAAGTGGGATCCTTCCTCGGTAATGTGGCTTCCTCGATGACTTGGATCGGATATGTCTTGTCTTGTGTAATTGGCAGCGGCCATGGCCACACACAATAATATATCATACTTCGAATAATGTCATATCAGATTACCCGCAGGAACGGGCGCAAAGACTAGCCGGATTATGGACCAAGGTTTCCAAAAAAAAGGTGTCCCGTGCCTCAATTAAGGATGTTATCGCGATCGACACCTGCATGACCATGGCGCAACACGTACATAGTTCAAGTACCTCTCAAAGGAGATTGGGCTTTCAACCGACGGCAGTATTACCTTTGTGATTTAAAACCTAATCCTGCGGGGAAACGCGGGCCCTATCACACGGGGAACATGGAAGGTGCCTATAACAACATAAGGACCGGGAATCCCCCTTCGTTGCGAGTGGAACCGCGTGGAGGCTGGGTGAGGTCTAACCATATGGGTTCATGTGTTTTCCTGAGCAATATCAACGGCGATCAATTGGATACGACATAGACTCAAGTTCCGGAGATGGATTGAAAAAAAAAGTTCTTCACACGGAATTTTTGAAAAAAATAAAGTAAAATAAAAACAAAGAAAGGAAAACAAATCAACAGTCCCGAACGGACACGAGTTCGATGTGATCATGTCAAGGGACGTCTAAAATGGGTGTGTGTGGCTTTGAATCAAGTTTCTGAAGACGTACGGTTTATTTGAGTGGATGCGATGTCTCATGCGAGATATGTAACGGCAAAGTGGAACACGGTCCATCACGTTTGCACAGGATTGCGTGACTGACGGTGAAACGCGAGAGAAAGATCGCAAGGGTGGGACAAGCCATTAGGGGTGACAGGACGACAACGATATTCACACCACGCGGAGACGATTCCGTGCCACCACGACATGAAGCGAGCAAACATGGAGTTCCGTCTTAGACCCGAGGGAGAAAGATGGATGCTGCGAAAACAAACTGTATGTAAAAGAAGATCAATATGAATGACAGAGATGGGAAGTGAGTAGCTGGGATAGCCTAGCACGCCAAAATTGCACTGCTAGGAGCGATCAAATCATGACCGAAAGCATCGCATAATGATAAAGAACGGGGAAGGAGACAGGGAGAAAATGAAAACCTGGCGACGCTCACAGGACAGCCGATTTGATATCACGTTTCTGGAAATGCCGGATGAGAGGAAGGAGAAAATGAAACGTGAACTAGAAAAGGGAAGAACATGAGAGTGAGCACTTCCATGGAAACGCGGACAGTGTAGCGACACAAACTCGACGCTCAGATCCGGGGCTCAATTGAACAAGAAAAACACCAGGGAAGTGACATGTATACAAAGTTTCGACCCGCCCGGACATGTGTTTCGAGGACGTTCCTGGGGCGAGATAATTAACGAGAAATGTTCTGCGGAGATTGAATATGTCCGTGCGAATTAAGCTTTGGTTATGTTCTCGAAATCCCGGATCTGTGACATATTTTTCTCTTGTTTCTGTAAATACGCTTTGGACCCGAACTAGCTTACACACATATTAAATCCCTTCTCTCTCTCTCCGCATCATCAATCTTTTTTTTTTTTCTTTTTCTTTTTCTTTTTTTCAGTCTTCTTCCAGTGCCACTGCTGCATATCCGAGGATATGGACGTGGACACCCATCCGTGCGTACGCTCCTCGCTGTGCTCGCTGATCTGACCAGAATGTGACTTGCAGTGTGGCCACTTCATTGGCATCTCCGTCGCTGTCCGCCCCCTCGTGCGCATGTCCTTTTGATCCGTCTCCACGCCCACTCACCACCGTATTAGCAATCCGCGCAAGCGCAAGACGCCCCCAACGCGAGATCACTCACCCAGCGCTGACACTATAGGTATTAGAGGCTCTCCTACCGCGCCCAAAGGCGAGTATGAAACAGGACGCGTTATATGTGAGGTTTGTGGCGAAGGCGTTTCCTTCCGCGACGAAGGAACCGGAGGTTTTACCTTGAAACATTGGGACGCGCATCGTCAGCAGTGGTACGTCACTTCCATGTGTCTGTGATATCTATTGTCTATCGACGCATCAGCCACTTCAGTGCCAACATTACCCAGTCAGTTCCGGAGCCAGTGATCTATACCCCAGAGAGCACAGCCGAAGCACTCGCGAACCCACCACCAAAACGACGCCGTGCTAAGCGGACAGAAGAAGAGCGTATTGATTATTTGCGTGCGGACCCCTACGTCGCCCAATTCGAGGCCTATCGTGTCTTGTGTGCTTCCTGTGATAAGTGGATTCGCTTGCGCCCTAATTCCACGTATTGTTCCATTCCATGGGACGCCCATCGGAAGAGTTGCCTATCAAAGAAAGTGTAAGCATATCAGTGGCTTATCCGGCTGCCACCGAATTTCACATTATTATACAGAAACACCAAGAACAGCTACGGTTTGGAAGAGCGCAATTCTCTGCTTTCCAAGGACCCTGATATCCGCAAATTTGATGCCGAGCGTGTCCTCTGTAACATCTGTGACCAGTGGCTTCCAGTCAGCCCAGAAAATCATATGCAAGCTGTGCAGAAGTGGCTGCAACACCGCTCGGTTTGTCAGAAATCCATCGGTCCACCGGCTACGTTACCCAACCAGCCGGAGCCTTCTTCGAGTTCCAGGTCCGTCCTTCATTCTTTTCCGCTGTTTGTACCCAGCCTTGAGTTTGGGCAGACCTCATACCGATGACACACGCTCCCGGTCCGCCGATCCCACTGAATTCAATGCCCTCCACGCAAGCGGCTCACGACACATGTCACAACCAAACATGGATCCCCCCTCTGTTATCTTCAAGTCTGGTGGAATCCCGGGTTCTCCCACTTCCTCATTCAAGGACCTCACACCAACCAATTTCCCTCCAGCTCATGAGTCTCGCCGGCGAAACGCTGAACAACGAGCAGCTACCCTCAGGGCAGACCCGCTCGTAGGAGAGGTCGAACCGAACAGAGTATTTTGTACTCTTTGCAAGAAATGGGTGCAGCTCAGGCAGGACAGTTCTTACTGTGCATACCCGTGGCTGCAGCATCGTGGAAAATGTTTGACCAGGCAGTGGGTCATCTCTTTTTAATCCTTGTCACCCTACCTCTCACACGGGTGGACGTTCTTCTCCCATTTGCTCGTTTCTTGTGTTTTAGTGAGAGGCGCGCACAAAAAGCGGCTCAAGCAGCCGACGCGAGGGCCAAGGGAGGTCAACCCCCTGCCGAGGACAGCCTCACCGACGATGACGCCTCCGCCGAGGACGAGCTTGACTCTGACGACGGTTCCGTCGACGGTCCCGAATCTAGCGAGAGACGTAGATTGAAAGCTCCAGCACCGACGGAACCTTGGCTTTCCCCATTAACTGTGAAGAAACACCGGTTGATCGATAGCGCCGACAGCCGACTCGGTCGTGCGATACGTCCCAAAGGCAAATATGAAACCGATGGGATTGCCTCGGTAGAATCGGGAACGGCGGCGAACAAATTATCTCGAAGACTGATCTTGGGTTTGGCGGATCTAGACTCCGTCCATGGCCGGTGCGTGATTTTAGTCTTCCCTCTTCGTATTGTTTTCAAGAAAAGGGTGTGTTGATCATTCTTTTTTTTTCTCTTGTGTAGCATGAATTTCATATTCTCATCCATTGCGCATCTCTTCATGGCTACCTATGAACCGACTGACGACATGACGATATCCTCTTTACTGACCTACCTCAACGCTGCTTTGCCACCGGACAAGCACGAAGATTTTGACACTGCTGAAGTCGCTAAAGCTGCCGCTGCCCTCTCAGACAAGGGTGATATCATTTTTGAAGGCGACATGCTGCGCCTTCCAGACTGAGGCGTTTCTATTTGTTCTCTTGCTGTCCCGCATCCTTTTTTGCTCTCTGCCCAGTCTCCTCGCCAACACCATATTGTATTATATTGTGATTTTTTTCTTGGTATCTTGGACGCTCCCGCTCCTGCTGGACGCTGTTGCTTAAACTTCTCCATTATGAATTGCATACTGATACCTTCTTGGACGTTATCTCGCTTTCGTGTCGTATATCGCCGCTGTGTTCTGTATATCCCTCCCTCCCCTTGCATGTGTCCTTTTTGTTCGGCACGTTTTTCTGATCGTTGCCTCCCCCCCACTGATCACATACACACTCATCACTCGTATGTCTTTTTGTTGCCAAGCAACTGCACTTCCATATGCTCTTGTATAACCTATCCAAACCCACGTCTGTATCAATGTCAAGTGTTTCTTTTAGGTGAATGAAACTGTGGTTGGATTCATGCGGCCCAACACGAGTCTAGGTCGGTCAACGAGGAGTACGACATGCATGCATAATACATTGATGACAGCGCTGTGACAATAAAGAAGAAATCCCGTCGAACAATCGAGTCCATCGAGCTCGGGTTATACGTGGCGATTCGAAATCAACGACGCCTTGATGCCTTCTTCTTGGTGCCAGTGCCAGTTCCAGTTCCCGAGGCCGGAACCACAATCTGCGAGGCGAGCTCGAAGTCAAGAAGAGACGCACGCGGGAGAAAACCAAACCTGGGCGGGGTCGACATCCAATTTTTCAACCCCGGTTCCCTTGCCATGCTTCTACAACACACAAGGGGTGACAGGAAAAAGAAGAAAGGAGGGGGCGGTCAAAAACAGACGAACGATACAGAGAGAGCGAATAGATGCACCACTCGCCGCGCGGGCCGCGAGGTCTCGTCCTCGTCCTCGTCGGTAAACATGACTCGTTTCCCCGTCGCCACTGGTAGGTTTTCATCTTCGAAGCTTGCGATGTCATCGGTGTCTTCTCTGCAAAGTTTGGAAAAAGTGGAGTAACCGGTTGATCGACTCGAAGGGCCAGGGATGGGGGGATTCCCGGAGGCCCCATCCGCAGTACCGTGAGTTGCGGTGGTCGAGGGGCCCTCGTGTCTAGCGCCGCGGGTTTCCGGCTGATGATCGGACGATGGTCCTTGCGGCTTTGTGGCATGGACGGCCATTGAGTTACTTTGTTCGTCAGTACCTTTTGCGGATGCCGACCATGACTTATAATTTTGCATATTCGGATCAGTCAGAACGCCGGACCGGCTTTCGCCTACCTCATCATAGATCCGGCGGGCTAGGACATTTTCTAGTTGTGCGATCCTTGCCTCGTGTTGTTTAATAATATTGTCACGCTGCAAACAATTGAGTAAACGATAGTTGCTCCATTCATGATAGCTTGCAACATACCCGTTTGATTTCGTTGGTTTTCTCCACCGTCTCCCGATCGTGTATTACTCGAGCCTTCTGTATCAACAGAGCAACCAATGCCTTTTCATCGTCATTCTGTGGGGGGTAGCTGCCGTCATCGCACAGCAACGGGGAATGGAACTCAATTCACCAAGTCATTGTTCTCGTATCGGCGGGAAATAGTTATAGCTCGGTCTGCTAACCTCTTTTCGGTCGCTTCTAACTCGGCTATGCGCAACTTTAGGGCTACCACTTCTCGCCCGCGTTCCGTGGACGGGGCTTGGGCCGCGGCGAGTCGTTTAGCCAGTTCCTGTGCATGAGAGTCTTTCTGAGCAAGCTCGGTAAGGAGCGACTTGTTCTTAGTGTTCGCCTCTTGCACTTGGCTAAGTGCCTCATTCCTGCTCAACTTTTCCGTTTCTAGCATGGCTTGGAACGCGCCCTCCTTGCGGGACAACTCGATCTGAAGGGCTTGGAAAGATGCAGCTTTATCCTCGATCACCTTGTCTGCGCGGTCAAGTCTGGCCTTTAGCATTCCGTTCTGTTCTTGAAGATGCATTATCTCGCGCTTGGATTCATTCGAAGTTTCCTTGAATGGATAATAGTTAGTTTGGTCAACATTTCCGTGGAAGATGGACGCGAACGGTTGCTTGTCGTTCTGCTGCATGAAGACGTTCCTGTTCGAACGTTACTCCAACAACATTCGCGCAGAATAGTTGGGTATTTACCTGCAGTTCGCCGATAGATTCCTTGGACGCAGCCAACGTCACGCATTGATCGTCATACCGTTCCTGAAGGACCTACGAATACAGTGACAGAAGAAATGCCGGAGCACGGATAGACAGCGCAAACCTTCAAGGAGACCTGACATTCGGCGTACCTGAGTAGGCTGAGAAAATGACAGTACTCCGACAAGATGACCCTTACCTCTCGCGATACATGTCGACTTCACGCTTGGCGTCGTCAAGTGATTTCAGTTTGTCGAAAAGGACGTTTCGCTCAATCAATGTCTTCGCCATGTCAGAAGAGAGTTTTTTTTCGGAGGCTTGCACTTCAGCAAGTTGGCGTTCAATTGCCTGCAATTTCTGCTTGGCTTCATCACGGTCCGAAAGTAGCCAGGTTACTTCTTGCGTCAAATTCTTCTCCAAGCCCCTCGCAGAATCGAGCCGACCCTGGAACTCATGATTACGATTCAGAGCTTGGACCAGCTCTTCCTCCGCCGTCCGAGCCCTAATTAGAGTTTAGAGAAATATCACGAGGGAATGACGAAGTTACGTTACCGTGCTTCAAGAGCCTTCACGTTTCCTTCTTGGAAGTCGATCGTATGGCGAAGGGTACGGAGCTTTGCGCCCTGTTCTTCATTGAATTCCTCACGCGCAGTCATTCTTGGTGATGACGGTCAACTCGTGATATCCGAGGGAGTGGAATGGAAGGACATACTCTTCCTTCAATGAGGTTATCGTGGACTCCGCCTCCTGCAACCTGGTCATGTATACCCAAATTAGTAATGAGTCCTCGGTTGAGGGTGTGGTACAGTCTACCGTGTCTTCGTATGCATCAACTGTTGTTCCATTTCATAAGCCTTCACCGTAGCTTGTACCGACTCGTGCTTTTGTTCTTGCAAATATCGCGTGACTTCTACCACTTGTTCGGCTTCTCGATCACTGTCAGCATTCTGCTCGTACGATGATGACTCCCTCTTACCTGACTGGCGGATTTGGAGTGTGGTCGATTCAGATCGGTTCTTATCCGCTGTAATCAACTCTTCCAATTCCAAGACCCGAGCTCGCGCTTCTGCCAGCTCCGTACCCATGGTGTGTAACTTATCACGAAGCAGGTCTGCCACCTGTTGGGCTGCGAAAACGACTGTTGGTGCATTTGCCCCTGACTAACCACCGACCTACTCTTCAAAAGCTCGGAACGGAGTTCATGAACTGTTTCTCTGGTTTCAGCGGTCAAAATGAGCCGACCATCGTTGTCGAACATGGATTCAAGGTCTGACGAAAACCCCAATGCTCGGGACGGTAGAAGGAGGGCTGAATGACAGGACGAACCTCGAAGACGGATCTGCGTGCTATCTCGCAAAGCTGCCAAACTGTCCATGGTCGCCCTCGCCTCCGATATAATCAGCGACGAGGACTCCGAGGAAAGTTTAAAATTGTCCAAGTCGGATTTGAGCGCGGAGTAGCTGTTTGGGTAGTTCGGTCAGAAAATGCCGAGGCGACGACAGCCACTCCACACTTTTTCGCAGCCCGACCAAGTAAATCTCGGTGCTTGTCCATTGTTTGTTGATACGCGATTTCCATCCGAGCAAAATCCCTTGAGAGCGTAGTATTTTCCTCATTCTTGGCCGCTAGTCGTGATTCTAAATCCGTTATATACTCACGCTACACATTCGGGTAAAAATGATCAAGAATTTAAGGTCGAAGAATAGGTAGGATACACACCTGTTCGGCGTCTTGTTTCTTGAACTGGCGTAACTTGGCCGTCATAGGACCAAAGAGGTCCTCGTCTTCAACTTCACCTAGAGAAGAATTCAGGTCTGGTTCCTGTGTGTCCCCCTTGATAAACCTCTTGGAATGATCTCTTAAAGACGGAGTAGACGTCGTGAACGCGCGCGAGTTGAAACTAATGTCTGCGTATATGCGTCCAAAATCATCATTTAGGTAGCATCTACGCGCATATACAAACCTATTGGCTCATCCTTGCCCCGAGAAGATGTTCCCTGAGGAATAAACCATTCAGAAATGAACAGAAAATAGAGAAATGAATAGACTCACCATCGCAGAGGTAGATAGCTTGCTGTCTATGTTTTCGATTTTTGGAGTATGGTGCAGATAAGGTGAGTTGCGGAGAGCGTGCGACTCGACGCGGCGCGATGAAAGTGACTGAGAGAAAGCGCCATCAAATCCCATTCTGGGAGTATTCTCAGCGAGGTTCGCGTTTTGAATCACATCGAAATTTGATCCTTTGAGTGGGTTACTGAAAGCAGCGCCTACTTGGCTTGTGTCGTTTTTCTGGGCATGTGATGCAAACTTGTATGGGAACATCGCTATCGATTCTTCACGTCGTTCTGAGCCAGATGTCAGGTGCTGGTTATAGTTTGGAGCTGAGCACCTGTTCGTTTGCTTGTTGATGCTGATGGCTCTCGGCAAGTTATTTAATGACGCGCCGTCGCTAATAGAATGAGCGCGTCGAATGACACGTGACACACGTGACTCGAATGTGACCAACTCAAAGATGAAGAAAAATACCGTTACACAAGCTATACTATCGAAACATGTATATATCGCTTGCTTCGGATATACCATCCAGGATCGATTGACATGCCGTTCAAAATCGCCGCTCTGTTCTCCTACCCCCTTCCGAGTCATCGCGCGGGCGTGTTAAGCACCGATATCGGCGGATACGACCCCAATACATCCGAAGCGACAGGCAGACGCGACCGATTGTCATCGAAACGGGAATAAGCGGGGAGTGGTTCAGCCTCTTCTGAGACACCGACGCCCAAGCCGACGATGGGAGCATTGGGTTCGACTGGAGGGATCCTCCCAGAAGGAGCACCTGGAGATGGGACTCCCATCAGTGAGGGTGCCTCGACTAAGGGATCGTGATGACTGGATGGTACGAGCGGTGCTCCCTCGGCGGTCGTTGTCGAGGAGATCAGTGGAATGCGTCCAGTGCGTTCTCTGTGATCCCCTTGAACAGTGGGAGGATGGGCGTCTCCCGGGAAGTACGAAGGCGGGTCAGGAAAGGCAGGTGGAGTACCCAAATATGACGATGGGTACAACACTTCCATGATGCTACTTGTAGAAGGCAACGAGCGGCGAACATGCCTTCGTGGGCGGGATCTAGGTGGTGTGTGTGTGTGATGCGCTTCAGCATCACTAGCGTCCTGTCAATGAAACAGAATGAGAGCTGGGATCCAAGGGTAGCGATGTAATACATACTGAATCTCTAATGCAGAAAATGCACATGCAACCTGCGACGCAGTCTGTCTCTGCCATGGCGACAGCCCAGTGTTGTTCTGCAATGGGACTGTTCATCTGTCCGAGATTGTCGATGTCCAATGAGTCAGCCTAGAATGAAAGTGGAACAGCACTGGCACTGGCACTGATACTGGTGTACCTGAGACTCGGACTGAGACACTTCCGACTGATACCTATGCTCTTGCAGACAGGGAAATCGATCGATAGAATAGAGAGGGTCAGGATTCTCTGGTCCAAGCATCTTTGATCACCCTCAAGAAATCAGTATCTTGGAGATCGTGAGCGCCGCCAGTGGGACCAAAGAGGAGCCTAAGGTCATCGGATATTCAAGTTGGACCGGAGCGACATACGCGGCAGAACGTATTGGGGCTCGGAAGAATGTTTGGATACCTGTATAAACGACCGTGAGCTACTTAGTTGTTGTTGAAACATTGAGAGCCAACTTCCGAGAGTCACGGTCAGACCGGGACAATAACAGATACTATTACACCAAACAAATACAGACTTCGCTTAGCAGGACACTTCTCGTTTTTCTGCATGAATCATCTCAACCTCAATTCTTCCAAGCCTCATCCCATCCAAGCCCCGAGAAATCCCACTTGCCAGGGTCATCTCCATGAGTAACCCAACCAAGCGTGTCCATCACGACACCAGCAGCTCGTAGAAACAGCGTACCATCCAACTCAGAGATCCCAGGCAACGCTTCCTTTTGTTGCTCCTCGTCGATAAAAGCTCCAGGAAGGTCGAGGGCTTTTTTGTGTCCGTAATGCTGCGCGGCATAGTACAACGCCCTGATGGCCTTGACCGTATGCGCATCTGGTGCATGTATAACAGACGCACAAATGTTCAACCATGGGTTATACGTTTCGTTTGGATCCCCAACGGTGCCAGGACTGGGCGTAAGTATCGCTGATGGTCGTCCGGGAGGACGGGGAGAGGCCGTGTACGACATCACAAGTCCTGCATCGATCCTGGGGCGACCGCGAGCAAGTACATACGTCACCGTCACAGGCAGAAACGCTTTGAGCAACTTGACCTTGGAAGTGCTATTGGGGATAATCTTCAACAAGGATGACAGAAGGAGCGTCGCGTTCAGCACATGCATCAGGACAAAGTCCAACCGTGGCTTGCGTCCTCGCTTGCTTGTACCACAGAGCAGGAGAGTGGTCACCCAGAATAACTCCTCGACATTTGCATCAAGACTTGCTTGACTCTCCATTGTTTCATTTCCCCACCAAGTGGCACAGAGTTTCTTTATCTCTTCTGGGCGACCATCTTTCATTGTGTCCCTTACATACTGGATCGGGGTCTTGTCAGGGTCATATGGTACAGGTTTGAGAGCATCGGTGTCGTAAAGTGAGCGCAGGACGTGAAGGAGCGGCTTCCCCTTTGTCTTCTCATCCCTGATAGACGTGTTTGATGGGTCTTCAGCTGTACCAAGTGCCGTAGAGTCCAGTATATCGGAAACCAAAGGGGAATGTACAGCAGCCTGGGCAAGACCTGGGACAAATGAAACTTGATTTCACACCACAGGGGAACACGAACCTTGGGCCACCATTGCATCGCTCCCAAATTCAGCGCCATACTACACATGCAGTGACGAAGTCGTCGATATTCACACAGATCAAATAAACGTACCCCAGTCTGGATCAATGGATGATACCTGGCAGTCATGAAAACTTAGAAGCCGATTCGTGAAGATCACAAAACCAAGCTACCCACACCCCACTCATGAATCTCGCCATCATTTGAATGCCGTCAACGTTGACAGCGGGGCTGAATACATAACTCTCTATTGTCTCGGATGCCCCAGACTCTTTGACCCGTTCCGTGAAGAAGGTCAAGAAGGCATGGTAGTATCTGATCATCTGGATTTCAGGAACTGAACCGCTGATGCACTTGCCTGACACGCATACCTTGCCTCTCCGAGATATTTCGTAAAGTTGTCAGGGTTTAGCTTCACTCGTTCCAACGGTGTGTCATCGATAGGTTTTTGAACCTGAGACTCTCTATCATACACAGCCTGGAGAAGGGCTGCAGGAGCACCCAAGTCGTATGCTGCAAGCAAGCTAAGATGACATGAGCGTCCATCGGCGTCTCGACCTGAAGTTGTCACTCACTGATGGCTCAGGTGGTTGTGAAAACCTTGGGGGTTAAAGAAGCAATGATGGTTCTCCCTGTCTCGTTCCAACAGAGATTCCGCAACGACCTGTGCTTCAGGGTCGCGTCCGGGAACGTTGACGACGCCTGGGTTTATGTTTGCAGCTAATCTGAGTCCCATGGAAGTTACGAAGGGGTCTGACTCAGTTGGGAGTCAGTCCATGATATCATCCCCCTGGAGTCATTACAAATCCCATTTGATTTTTCAAAGTGTATATATGCACCTCGATACAATCCGTATGTAACCAGCGGCATAGAACCCCAGAAGACGCACAGGCAATGTCCCTTCTCATCCTGAATCATTAACACTATTACATATCAGTCCGGAAGTAGTAGCGAAGTGATATTGGCAGCTTGTTGCTTGGCGTTCGCAGCCCCTAGTTGTGATGGGGACAACGAATTATATATCGGGCACAGGTTCTCCCATGATTCTATTCCGACGAATAAGATAGACCCAAGGAATTGTCGAAGACGCTTACCAGGAGCAATACCCATATGATTACGCACTCCTGCAGGATCCTCGGCCATCACGACGGCGAAACCACTAAGGAGAGCTCGTGAACAAGGTTTCGTTATATGACCATCAAAACAACGCTCACGCTTCTAGATGCCAATCGATATGACTAGATGGGAGGATATCAGGATGGATATATATCATGGACGAGAAATGACCGTACCAGTGCACGAACCATGGGCCGGGATTGTCAGTCACCCATCGAACAACCATTTGTTGTCCTTGTGTACCAGCGGAGGCCACGTCTCGACGGACGGGGTTTTTATAGTTCAATGTCGTGTTGACACCTGCGCTTTGGATAACATCGAAAGCATGCTGCGAAGCAAAGTCAGATGTGTGATCAGCTCTTTGGGGATGTACGAACCCCATGCAGATGGATGGGATGCTAAACACAGGATGTAAGGAGCTGCATAGAAACGATCAAAGAAGAGGCTCACAGGGCCGCCGAAGCCAACAGTCTTCATTGTCAACTCAACAACCTTGTTGGGTTGCAAGACTATAACGCTCCCGTTTGGCATGAGATCAGTCGCCTCTTGCGCACCGCTCATTATCTGCAATAATACGGGTACCGTTGGGGGCCGGTACCGAACGCCATTCATAAAGAATACACCGCCAATGTTGTTAGCGCTGATCTCAAGGTTTATGTCCGCTTTCCCATACTCAGGTATGCCGGGTGCTCCCGGATTAATGAGTGCATGCAGATTCTGTTCCAGAAGAGGCATGAGACTCGTCGTATGGTTGGTCGTTGGTTCTTGGCTTGGTGCACCATTGTATCGAAGAATGGCAGAATTAAGCCCTCCAGCAAAGGAGGAGTTAGGGGTGTTCGGCAGGGCCCGTATCCAGTAATTGCCGACTGGTTGCGTGGCGTTCATTATAACAGAGTAGCGCTGCCCAGCAAACACCTGGAGCGAATCCACAAGCAGTGGCTCCGTCAGCTGTCCATCAGTCTCGATGACGGTCAAGTTGTGGCCATCGATCGAAAACAAGAAATTCGGATCGCAAGACATGGCGACCAAACGGAAGCGGTAACGCTTGCCATACTCAACATTAACAACAGCGAGCTCTGTCTTGGGGCCGTCTGCATAACGCCCAAGTCCGTTGATGACAGTCGAAATAGCATTGACACCAATGATGTAGTTCAGCACTGGAGAGGCGATATGATACCTTGACGAGACAGTTAGAACCATATCGGAGACAACGAAAAACGTACCAATCCGCAAGGGTGATCACAGTCGTCTCTGTAAAACGTTCACTAAAAGATTTAGGGTCTCAGCGTATCCGCTCACCATCGTCCACATCATACAAGGAGTGGTAAGGATCATCAGGATCATATATGACGAGAGGTCCCCTCAACCCGTCACAAGTTTGAGAAGAGTAATGCGAATGATACCAAAACGTCCCCACTTGGTTTTTGACGTCAAATCGGTGAAGGAAGGAGTCGTTCTGACTGATTGGACATTGCGTGACAAACGATGTACCATCCACATAGTCTGTACCGTTTTGAAAGATTCCGTGCCAATGCTGGAAAAAGGTGTGAATGTCGCCTTGTGATCGAGCTCCGCACTACATACCACACTAGTACTCAGCCACATCTCAGGATCTTTCAATTCATTTATTACGTTGAGCGCAAAGCGTTCTCCCTTTGATCGAATCAGCCAGATGAACAAATCGTTGTGGATGAACACACTTTGTATGCCTTAATTAAGGGTCCGGGGAAGGTACCTCCTGCAAGTGAAGTGCTGGAGCAGGATTATAAACGAAGGTACGAGTGATCGAAAGACGACCTACGAGCGCAAGAAACCATCCGGTGCAATCATCCCATTAGAAATTGTTAAGTTGGTGACAGGTCCGACAGCATTGGAGAGCGGAGGTAGAGAACTTGTTTTGGAACGCGATACGATGGACGCGGCATGGGTGATAGAAAAAAATGAAAAGATGGATAATAAGAGGAGATACATTACAAGGGAATAAATAACACCTGCTGCTGAGCAGCGAGGAGTCCAGGACAGGAAAAGAAATGGTAAAGTGGAGTCGGGGGAGGGTAACAAAAGTTCATTCGGACTCTTCTCGCTTTTATGCTGGCGAACAGGCTCCGAGTCGGCAAGCTCAACAGGGCCATGAAGCGGGATATACCCCTAATACAATTAATTGGGCTGGGCGCGTGAACCCTGTCTTCCCCCTGGACCTGTTAACCCAACCAGGCACTGCGTACGTACTATTTTTTGATCCTGGGGAATGCAACGCTGGCCACCACACTGCATCACCTGGGCAGTGACGGGTTTGAAAGAAGTAGGTGAATGTTGACGACACCTGTTAAACGCCGCAATGAAATGTAGAAGACGCTTCAAATTCACAAAATTGCTTTTGTGCGGGAGTAGAATGCTTCAATTCAAAATTCTTGTGGAGTAGTAGTAGTAGCAGCCGTATGATCAGTGGCATAGTCAAACCGCACTTTAGGTAATCGACGACACGAGTTGACGATGCTATGGTTGTGTTTGCCTCCTAACTTAGGCTCAGGCTGTTCTGTGATTTATGGCTGTGTGACAATGTCATTCTCCTTATGTTCCTCACCACCGAGTGCCACTGCACGGCTTTTTTTTGACAGGCCTAGAGTCGTAGTTTGAGCGGTGATATACATCGAACTAGGAAGGTTCGGATTTGAACCTATCGAGTCGGAGCCTCGACTCAATGGCGGTGCGACGCTGATCTCATCTCCACATTCATCCCAGTGAAGCTGTAGACTACACGCAACGGAACGATGACTCATCCCAGGTACCCTTGCTACTCGTCATCATGACAATACGCGTTCGCATGACGGTCAGTGGTAGCTTAGAGGCCATCCGTGGATCGGGTAGTAACACCCTAGCATCAATTACACCGGTTACCGTTCAGAATCCGACGAGCCCGAATGCTGATAAGCTGAAGCGTGCTTTCAAACCGATCATGACGAATCTACATCAGGCAGGTGGGCCGATCAATCCGTTGATTGGTGCTGACCCGGAGCCACACTATGTGGAATTGGTCGGAGTATCGACTCCATCCGCGCGTAACCACCTCGCTTTCCGTGCAGTGTAGTGCGTGGCATGCGGCGTTTCGGGCCCACGTCCCTCGGAGCGTAGACACCGCCATTAACTGCCGTCCTAGACAAGTACGCGGACTGGACGTGCGCGGTAACCACTTCAGAAGCCTTTCGTGGTTTGAGAAACTGGTGCGTATCAACAGTTTCGGAATTCTACTGCAACATAGGTTCTGTTCGTGCGTCAGTCAACGTCACTCGTATATGTTCAGCGGGCCGCGTGTTCATTTTAACGGATCTACAATCCACCACGAGTAAGCATCATTACATCGTTATCACCCTCTGTGTTCCTCCCACTTACCCCACGTAAGTCGAACATCCATACGCAACCGTGACCCTTCACATCTTGTGGAGTATCTAATCAGACTCTTTTCATTGCACATCAACAAATGCTTATATGTTCGATGTGAGGTACGCTGGATCACCTCCGACGGTCTGCAAGGATTACCGAGCAGCGAGCTGTGATCGCGAACTGAGCTACAATGCGCATACGCAAAATTGGACTCCATACACACAGTAAAACAGCCCAAGGTCAACCGACGGGCCACCGCTTTGGGGCCGCCGGGATTAACCAATCAATATGACAAATGGCCACGTTTTGGTCTGGTCCTACACATCTAGTATCGAGCCGTTCTTCGGACGCACCAATGGATGAAATTGTGTCATTGTTATTACTTGGCAAGTGCAAAAGTTTGATGTACTACGTATTAGGACAGATTACTAGGACTGGAGCGTTCGAGGACCTGTCGACCAAAAAAAAACGCGTTCTCGTTTGCTAATTATTGTATAATGTTCGTAAGAGCGAGATTCCGTGTCCTCGATACTACGTAGATTTGGTAACATGGACCCTTAGACCTAAGACCCAAAGAAGGAAGCGGAATCA
>JBBPLM010000209.1:8543-21885 GCA_038089795.1 Pulchroboletus neoregius | reverse complement strand
TGGAGGGATAAAGGACTGTTCCAAAGGTGCCAGTTTGAAGGGATGGCTGTCGTCAGGGGTGGTTCCTAGGCGAATGAATTCCTGCAACCATTCTACTTTCACAAACTGAGTAGCTGACAGTAAAGACGTAGCCAATGAGACGGTAAGTTCGTACTTGGGAGTGAGATGGTGTGTCGCAAGCGAGCTTGGCGAGGTTACCAGACTTATGCCTGAAGTCAACATTAAAACTCGAGCGCACCTGAGATCATGTAAAGCACTCACCTAATGTGGCACAGTCTTCGCTTGATAGAGATGGGAGAGACCGCGCAGGTGGAAGAAAACATGCGATACGTCGCCAGTGTACCCTAACAATTTTCGGTCAAAGATGAAGAATGCTACCCACGGAGACAGTACCCACACGACAGATATCCCCACCACTATATTGACCTTATCCCCGGACTTGAGTTCGCACGAGGACGAGGGATTCACGATGATGGCTTGACCGTCCCGATCAATCGACATTGCTTTATCCTTTGCATTGTATATCTCTAACGTCGGTACAAAAGATGGGTTGGGCTGGAGGGCTTGCACGGTTATATGGGAGCAACTTTGTTTGCTACCTTGGTACGCACCACGTCGTCTTGTGTACAAGGGCCCACTGTGAAGTCGCAGTGGTCGCGGGATATCTTCTTGTTGTTCACCAACAGCGGTCGGTCTTTACGACCAAGAGTAACCTTGCGACCAGTCTTGAGCAACTTCGTCTCTGGGACCAAACCATCAACGAGAGCGGCGGATCATCGTCAGATGGACTCACTGGTGGTGATCACATCCCCAGTGCTGGAATCAAAAGGCCCTGTTACCAGCCACATGTTCACTGGCAAGTTATTCAATGACCTCCGACGGTCAGTTTACCAGCGGGCGCGTCGAGATATGAGTGAGAGGCAGCGCGACGCACACATCACACGTGACTAATGTTATTTAGCCCCTTTGCCGGGAACACGACGGAATTAACGAAGTGCGAAATTTGTACTTTACAGAGCAGCGAGAAATTTTAGATACGTTGCTATCAAAAAGTTCATGCAAAACCGAGAAAGCTTCAGCGATGAATCAACACCTGGATCACGACTGCATTGGGTGCGCCTGACCAGACGACGTCCCTGTGAATCATCATTAGTCCTTGGACCCGCAATTGAGAACGATACGCACCCTGTGCACCCGAACTCTCTGCGGGTGATCTGCAAGTCGTTGGCATCGCCGCAGGATAGTACCCGGGGTAGGTGTATGGTACCGAGTACGGAATCTGCTGGGACGGTACTTGGCACATTTGGTAGGGCCAGGACCCACTCGTCGAGTACACCGTCGACGAAGGCTGGTAATGATAAGCAGGCATATACATCGATCCAGGTGTGGGTGTGGACACTGAAGTGGAGGAACCAGAGGAAGACGATACAGTGGATGGGAAGGTTGCAACGTGAAGCGTAGGGGTTGCATCCTTGCCCCGCTGAGGAGCCGCTGCATAAATGACACGTGAACGAAGATCATGGTCAGATATCATACATAATAACGGCACCACCACAACGGCGCTCACTTTCAGGAGCAGGCTCAGACGGCTTTTGCATCACAGTCTGGCCATCAGTCTGGCCGAACACAACGCTACCCCATTTGAACTCTCGTTTAATGCCCCAATCCCAGAGCACCTCGATGGATTTCGTCTCCTCGATAACGCGGATCAGCGAGACTTCGAAAACCCCGGCGCTCACGCGAATTTTAATTCGAGACATCGACGGAAGCCCAAGCAGCTCGTTTCGGATCTTGTCCTGCTTGTTCGCTTTCTTCGCAGCCGCGATGGCCTAAAAACAACACCATAAATGAGAGGGATAAAGTTGCGTTCACAAATGCTCACTGGATTGTGTTGGTTACATAGTAATTGTACTTCGTTCTTCTTGATCGTTTTCAGCACGCGAGGTTCGGTATTCGTGGTTTGTTGCGCGTCTTGCGCCGCGAACACCCCGGATGTTACCTCAGATTGAGAAGGCCCTCCGGATGAGTGAGGTATATGAGAGGACGCCGGTTGCATGTCAAGCAAAATCACTTCCTTCTCAACCTCGCGCAACACAGTGTAAGAAACACCACTTTGCCCTTCTCTCGCACAGGACACGTGGAATGATTTGGTACACTTTCCCTTGGTGCACTGAATAGGGGCGCCATGTGCCTTTTGTCGCCCCTTGTTGCAGGCAGAACATTTCTGAAGCGGGTCATTATAACGAATCTGACGCAGGAGGAATGGTACCCTACCAGGTTCCATCTGTCTTTCACGATCGCGTCCACCCCGAACACTCTTGACTCCTGAACATACGAGCCATCAGGAAAAATATCTGCAAGTTCCACCATATCGACCCATGTCTCGGGCACCACCTTTGCACATTCTTCGTGCGCCATCCATTTAGTCGGATCGTGGATAAACGACAGTGATTCAGGAAGTTCTTTCTTTCCCCTGGGTGGGTCCTGAACACGCAAAAGACCGTCGCGCGACATAGACACGCATAGGCAACAGGGAAACGCTTCTGGTTCGGGAGGTTTTGGTCCGAGTTTGAGTGTGATGGAAACCTTGGAAGGTGGGGCAGAGCCCGACTGTCCGGGTTCGGCTGTTGGCTTCGGTCGCTTTCGCTTCGACGCACCATTAGTTCCTTCAGCCTTTCTCTTCGACGATGGTGGGTGCTGAATAGGCGGATTGAGCATCTCCGCCTCACGGTCACGCAGAAGTTGGTCAACGTCTATCCGAACGCTGAAAAGACCTTAGAATAGAAATGGCTGGTAGATGGAGTAAATACCTGTCAGCTATGCATTGACATGCCTTTGCCCTGCGACCAAGTTCGACCCAGCTCTCTAAAGCAAAGTTGACGCTCTCTGCACAGTTGAATCCAAGATTGAATCCGGCATGATAACCCCGAGGGTAGGTGATGACGAACTCGTGTTCCCGCTGAACAAGGAAGTTTGGTCTGCAGGAGGATTGAGCTAGTAGCGTCGGTGATGCAAGAAAGGATTTATGTCGCAAGAATTGCGGGCACTGAGACGTATCCTTTGGGAAATAGCCTATCAACCCAATGTCAGACACTCGACACAGGATAAATGACAAAAACCGCACTCTTCATCGTTGACTCGAGAGCAGCAGCTCGTCCCTGGGGTACTGCATACCAGAATTTTGGGGCGCCGAAATGAATGTAATTGATACTGAATAGATCCATGTCTTCGACGTGCCAGGCAAAGGTTGCTCTCCACATCCCAAAGTACAAGTAAGGCAAGTTCACGCCAGGGAGGCCATTCGAAGACGCGGGCAGGATACGTGAAAGGAAGGAAGGGAGATGGGCGACATTCCATGTTTTTGTCTCGTCGGTGTACAGCGAGCCTTGACCACAAAAGTTCAGTCGTGCGTTGGTCATGACGATCAAAACGCACCTTGCATGTCAGCGCCGTACCAAGCAGGCCGTCCTAAACCACAATTTCGCCAGTACTGTCGCTCAAGCTTTTGACAAAATTCAGTCGTGTAGTCGGCAGGCGTGGTACTTGGGGGTAACCAGTCTTTGTTGGGGTCAAATACTTGAAGGAAAGCAGTGTCCTTGGCAGCGCGCTCGGCGAGATTAGCTTCGCGTGCCTCACGAGTCTGTTTTCGTTTGCCTTTTGGCTTTGGCCTTTCCTCTGATTGATCGGCATCAGCGTCAGCAAGATTGTCACCGTCATCTTCAGCACCGGCGTCCTCGCCCCCATTTCCCGGGGGAGGCGTGTTTGTTGACACATCAGCCGTTGGGGTATTGGGATTGCCGACGCTTGTGGGAGGGGACATGTACCCACGGGGTTCATCGACAAGCATGTCCGTGGATGATTCGCCCTGCTCTTGTTTGACCGCAGAATGAGGTATTTCCTCGGGCTCGACGTCCTCCAATTTGTTGGTCGGGTCCCTTGGACGGACCCTTCTCACTGGCCTGAGACCGGCACGCGCGCTCCGGGCGTGGAGGCCGACGTCCTCGATGCCGGGTGTGCGAAAGTCATCTTTATCGCAAAGCTCGGCCCACTCGCGGACGCTCATGACCCTGCGCTTCTCCACGTTTTCTTGGCGGAAAAGGCCACCACGACCAAGCATGTGTTGTTCGATGGGGGATCTTATCTTGACGTTTGCGAGCTGATCGTTGATTGGGGGCAGCGCGTCGACCCTAGAAAGGATGAGAAGTACTGGTACGCGTCGCGAGAATGGTGCTCACCATTCCTTTGGAGGGATGACCTTGACGATGCCGCTCCTGCGACCCCAGCACTCGATCTTTGTCATGTAGGCCTCAAAGTCGGCAAACTCGACCATGGTCGGCTTGAAGACGGGTATGCCACGGTGTGCGAGGGGATCATCGGCGGGGTCAAGCCATGGCCTGGCGTCAGAATGTGGAGAGGGGGGGAGATGTGCACCCTCTGAGCCAAAGAAGTGGTCAGGCTGGACTGTCATTGCTGGGACGAGCGGAGTGTCGGATCTGGATGGGGTGAGGGAAGGCGTGCGACTGCTCGACATTGCGGGCTGGCTCGAGGTAATACGGCGACGAGAACGATGAAAAAGGCGCTGTCGTCGTGGTCGTCGTGGTCGTCGTCGGCGGCGACGGTGACGGTAATGGCGACGGCGGGGAAGAATGGTGCGCTATCTCCTGGTCGCTACGGCAATTTCCGATTACTAAATTAAGTAAGTAAGAACTCCTCTACTCCTCATACTACCACTAGTACTACAAAATGTCGCCAGTACCGCATCTCATGACCATGGCCGACCTCACTGGCCCGCAAATTTTGCGTATGGTCAGCCATGCACACGCGCTCAAGCAAATTTCTCTCCCCTGGCTCGCCCCGCAGTCTCGAAACCAGAAAAATGCGCGTCTGCGTATGCCCTCACAGTCGTTGTTTAACAAGTCTATCGCCCTCATCTTCTCCAAGCGCAGCACACGCACGCGCGTCTCCGCAGAGACAGCCGCAGTCCTGCTCGGCGGCCGCGCCCTCTTCCTTGGTCACGAGGACATCCAGCTCGGTGTGAACGAGTCCCCTCGTGACACCGCTCGTGTTCTCGGTGGTATGTGTCAGGGCATCTTTGCTCGCGTCGGTGCCCACGAGGAAATCGAGGTAAACTCATCCAATTCGTGTTCATTACACCCATACAAATATCCCCCCAGGAACTCGCAAAATATTCACCCGTCCCCGTGCTCAATGCTCTGTCTTCCCTTTGGCATCCTACTCAGATTCTTGCAGACGTCCTCACCCTGCATGAGCACGCTCACCTGTTCGATCCGACCCAAATTCCTGCTCCCGGCGCAAATAGGCCGCTCCCTTCTCTCCGCCCCCTCACGGTGGCCTACGTTGGTGACTCGGCCAATGTCCTCCACGACATGCTCGTCACATACCCGCGTCTCGGCCACAAGCTCCGTGTCGCGTCTCCGCCTCAGCCCGCGTACCAATGTCCCAAGGCTGTGTGGGATCGCGTCACGGAGCTAGGGTGTGATAAAGACATATGGTGGGGATCCGACCCTCGCGAAGCTGTCGAGGGTGCCGATGTCGTCGTGACCGACACCTGGTAAGAAATAACAATCCCCGCGTCCCCCATCAAATGAACCGGTACACCCACAGGATATCCATGGGACAAGAGGCAGAAAAAGCGCAACGTCTCAAAGACTTTGCCGGCTATCAGGTCACGGAAGCACTTTGTCGGGAAGGTGGCGCCAACCCTAATTGGAAGTTCCTCCATTGCCTTCCCCGGAAAAAGGACGAAGTCGACGACGAGGTGGGTTCAAAGTAATATGGTATTCTTTCACGACCGATTGTGCTTTAGGTGTTCTATGGCCCGCGATCTTTGGTGTTCCCCGAAGCCGACAACCGAAAATGGACCATCATGGCCGCGTTCGAGTATGTCTTTCAAAATACCTCGAATTTCACTTCTCATTTCCATCTGTTGCAGTCTCCTGTTTGGTAAATGGGATTTCACTGGTGAGCATTCGTCGGACAAGGCAACTCGGTAAAAGGCTGCCTAGATACCACCCCCGATTTTGTATGGTACCGGTGAATGTCTGAGTAGTGGAACCCCGTATTTACGCAGCACTGCTAGCATGTCAAAGAGCCTCATAAGAGACCGCTGGACTGAATGTTGGCTTACCCCGACCGTACCTAGCATGACAAGTCTACTGTATTGATCCTTTTTGCACGTTCGGGGTCGTGATAGTAACTAATCCACAATCACTTCAACTGTTCACGTCACTTACACACTCCCAACTGCCCTTCAAGTTCTCTTTCCAGAGTGTCACCTTTCCATCGCCACAGCTTACGGCAAGGATGTTGCCCGCAAGGCTCCATGAGACGCGCCAAACGACATCGGGGAACTTGCCCTGTGTTGTTGGCGTATTCTGGGACGCAGTAGGAGATGGGTCGAGGGTGGTCTTAACCCATGGTACGGTCGGTGTGTCCTTTGTCCAGATAATCACAGACTTGTCCTGTGGCCCAATGAGAACCAGAACTATACCGTTTATCCCTCAAACTCTCCGTACGACGTACCTGTGATGCCGTGGCTATATAGCTCCTTGGTAATCCAATATTTGGTGCCCACGCAACATCGCGTACCCAGTCACCGTGTCCCTCGAGCGTCTCCTCCTCAACCCATGCCTGGGTGCCTTCGCGGAAAGACCATATCTTGACGAGATTGTCGCAGCCGGCGCTGGCGAAGCGTTTGAAAGGCGCCGGAAGAGTTGGTGCTCCAGGCTGATGCGGGTGGATGAGGGAGCCAGGGTGGATGGCAGGTGCCCACGAGACGGCATTGCAGCCGATGGCATGCCCGTTGAATATATCTGCAGTCCACTGGCCATCGTCTGTAAGCGTGAAAGCGATATGATGATTAGCGATGGGTTTGGGATGAAAGGAACGTTGAGTGAACCTTTGAATGTGAGCACGGAGAGTTTCCCATCGGAAGAGGCGCATGCCAAGATGGCACCCAGCTCATGGGGGGCCCAAGAGATAGAGTTGACTGTGTAGTGTCAGAGTGTCGGATATGACAGTAGGCGGAAGAGATACCTGAGGCGGTGTGCAACGTGTGCTCCTTGATCTTTGTCCACGACCCGGCCGAGGGACCTTGCGTTTGCTCTCTCCATATGAGCACTTGTCCGTCGTACGAACACGATGCGAGGATGTTACCAAACTTGGGGTGAGCCCACGCGACTTGCCAGATGGGCCCGGTGTGACTAGAACGAAGCTCAGCATCAGTCACGACGAGTGAGTTGTGTACAAACCCTTTGAGTGTGTGCCCTCCCGACTTTGAGGGCTCGCCGTCGACGACGTTGAATATCTTGACGGTGCGGTCGGATGAACACGTCGCGAGTCGTTTGCCGTAGTAATCCAGCTGTGCGTCGTGCTATAACAGAATAAGAAAAATGAGAAAAGGCACGTAAATGGCCTACTATCATGTCCTCATGAGCGGTCTCGATTGGGACGGCTTCGGTGGTCGTCGCGCTGACCATGTTCGACGTTGTGGAGGTTGAGGTGTAAATGACACAGCCACTACTATCAAAGTTCCTACCACGATGGCCTCGCAAGCTGCTGTCGACTCGGTCGTAATGAAGATTTTGCACGCCCACAGCTTCTCTCGAACCTCTGCTCAAGCCATGTCCGTTCTCTCGAACTTGTTGACCAGATATCTCATTCTCCTAGCCTCGGCTTGTGGCCAGTTCTCCGAGCTCGCGGGGCGATCAAGGCTGTCTGTTCACGACCTCGTTGCTTGTCTTGACGGGCTTGGGACCAATCTCGATGAGTTGGGCGAATACTGCAGCACGGAAGGAGTCGAACTGTCTCGGTATGCATCTAGCAGTGCTAAAAGACTCGACGACCTCGCAGATTTCAGAGGTATGATCCACCTGGTCTGTCTCACGTTTATCGACTCGTTCTGCTCTGTAGGTTACCTTGCAGAAGGTCTCATTCCCAACGACGATCCCATTCTTCTGAGTTATGCACCACTCCTTGAGGACATCTCAATCGTCAACGGGGTCGCAGAGGACGACGAAGAGGCTGACGACGAACTCAGTGATGCCGGTGGATCCTTGCCACTTGAACCTGTCGACCGATTCACAGAACCGCTATCATATCGCCAACATCCAATAGCGCCCTTCACGCCAGACTTTCTGCCACCCTTCCCCGATGCCTCGCAGCCGCGGTCCCCCTCACCTACACCTGCCCCCCATGCAGTCAAAATGGAAAGACCCTCGTCGCCACTCACACAGCACATTACATCGATTACTGCAGGAGACTACCTCATCCAGGTACCATATTCCGAGTCCGTCCTCGCAAACACGCCATCGTGGCATCTGCCATCTCAAACCTCTGCGACGCGCACGTCCAAGTCCCAACCCCCTCGGTTTCCAACCCCATCGACCCAACAAGCACTCTTGGCTGCCTACCACCACATACTAACTCATCCCGTCTCTCAGCCAGGGCCACCTAATCCTGCGAAACACAAGGTGGCAATGACATTGCTCTCTCAAGTTCAAAACAATACACGATGGGATGCGCCGCCGACACTATACGCAAATGTCGTGCCATGCCCTCCTCGCATCGCAACCATCGGAGCATCTTACCCAATCGCTCATAGTACATTGGAGGATATCCGTTCAGGAAAGGATGTTGACAAGGACTCGGACAAAAGACCAATGCTTCCGCCTGCGCCTCCTCGACCCGTCTTTTCCAATGACAAGCCAGTATTCCTTGCTTCGCAACAGTCTTCCAGACTTCCCGAGCTTGCACGTCAAGTTCTTCCTGTGTGTACACTTGCTTTCAAGCTCGCGCTCTGCTGAAATTGGCGTGTCTAGGGTCCCGTACTGTCGCGTACTTCACGCCTCACTCATCCTCCGGTTTTGCAACGAGGATCGCAGAAACTTTATTACGGACCAGGTGTCCCAGCACCGTGGAATTCGTCGCTGACCATGTCAACGACGCAAGGAGGAAAAGGAGGAAAAGGAGGGGAAGACGGGGGCACAACTTATGGACAAGACGCTTCGTCGTTCACGCTTCCAGATGCGCAGATGTTTGCTACTTGGGACTATGAGACCAAGCAGCACCAGGAACCTCTGGGGGCAGGTCGGCGGGGCAGGGTGTCTGCTGCGCCGATAGTTTCACTCTCATCGCTCGGTAGACCTTCTAAAGTAGGCACTTGACTTTGGATCGTTGCAGCGTAATTAAGTGTGTTCTACTTTATCATAACCGAAGTTATTGGACTCGATCTACTAATCAGCGCTTCGAGGTCATCCTTTTTGGAAGGACATTCATAACCGAGTTTCTTGTTCGCGAGCCATGTCCTGGACTAGGTTGCCCATCCTCCCTTTCCTCTTCGCTTCATATCTAAGTGTAAATGGAGCCAAATCGCGCAAGCTATCTCCCTCTGGTGCCGTGACAGCGTTTGTGGTCGGCTTCGTGGTGATGGCGACGCACGTACGTGCAATAGGCACATCCCTCATAGTATTCTACTTGCTAGCATCCAGAGCGACCAAGCGTAAGTCACCGCATGCAGCTTGACCGCACAGACACTTGACGAGCACGCAGAGGGCAGGCAGCGTAAAGCCCAGCTCGAAGCAGGGTACCACGGTTCTGGTTACCGTACTGGATGGCAGGTTCTTTGCAATAGCGCAGCAGCCTTTGTCGCATGCGTGGTATGGAGCGTGAAATTTACCCCGGACGGGCTTCCCTGGTCCTTGCTTGCGCAAGCTCGCGGTCCTGACGTGTACCACAGCGACGGCTGGTGTCCTGTATCGCCTACTGTAGCCGATGGTCTTAGTCGTGCCCTCGTGTTTGCAACTCTGGGGTGCGTCTCTGGCATTGCGTGCGTCGTGATGTAGCTCACAATGTCCTCTCTAGCCAATTTGCGTGTTGCCTCGGTGACACACTTGCCTCGGAATTGGGCATTCTTTCGAGCACCCCACCGATCCTTGTCACAACCCTCAAGAAAGTACCTGCAGGGACGAACGGCGCGATCTCTGTCGGAGGCACAATCGCGTCGGGTATAGGGGGATGCATTGTTGGGTTCTCACAATTCGCGAGCCTGGTCGTGGAAAACAGCGTCTGCAGAGCCGAGTGGGCGACGTTACTCCCCACGCTGATAGGGTGGGGTGCAGCCGCGGGAATCTTTGGGTCCATGGTGTGTTTTTGACCCTCTTTCCGCTACCACGACCATCATACGATCATTGGACATGGCCTAGCTCGATTCCCTTCTTGGAGCGACCCTGCAACGTACGCGCTACTCTGCGGACAAGAAATGGATCCTCCAGGACGACTCGGTGCCTGAACAGAAAGAGTCCATCAAGGTGATCAGCGGAATAAACGTGTTGACCAACAACCAAGTTCGTATATCGTCTCCTCTGCCTTTTGCCTTGTACTGACAGCCAAAGGTCAATTTGGTGTCATCTGTGATTACGGCCCTTGTCGTAGCGACCATCGCTTAAAGATATTGCTCGACTTGTTGGAGCTTGCGATAAGATAGAGAAATTCGATGTCCAAGGGATAATCTGGCTAGTTACTTCATTAGGTGTTTTTACGTGTACGTATACGGCCAAACTCTCAACTCGACTCTTCCGTCGCTTTTCCGCTCGCTCCACTTTATCACTTGCCCTCACAACGAACATCCGGTCATGGCAGAAGAGGCCCCAGAACCACCAAAGCGCGACGTTCAAAGCCATCTTCTCTTCGAATGTGCTTGGGAGGTCGCTAACAAGGTCGGGGGCATCTACACCGTCATTAAAACCAAAGTGCCCGTCACCGTCGCAGAGTATGGCGATCGATACACGCTCATCGGTCCCCTGATGTACAAAACAGCTCCGATGGAAGTCGAGGCACAGGAGCCCACCGATCCGGCACTGGCAGCGACATTGGACAACATGCGCCTCCAAGGTATCAAGTGTCTCTACGGCCGTTGGCTGATCGAGGGTGCACCCCGCGTGCTCTTGTTTGACACTGGCAGTGCATTCCATCGGCTTGACGAATGGAAGGGAGACCTCTGGAACTTGGCTGGCATCCCTTCCCCGCCCAATGATAGCGAAACGAACGATGCGATTATCTTTGGATACCTCGTCGCGTGGTTCCTCGGCGAGGTGCGTGATCCGTCCTCTCCCGTGTCACTCCACTGACCGGTTTTGGTCGACGCACGTTCAGTATGTGGTACGGCAGCTCCACACTGCCGTCGTCGCCCACTTTCACGAGTGGCAGGCCGGCGTGGCCATTCCGTTGTGCCGAAAACGACACATTGATGTCACGACCGTCTTCACGACCCATGCTACTCTCCTCGGGCGCTACCTCTGTGCCGGCAGCGTCGATTTTTACAACAACCTCCAGTACTTTGATGTCGACCATGAAGCCGGAAAACGAGGCATATACCACCGCTATTGCATCGAACGTGCATCCTCACATTGCTCGGACGTTTTCACGACCGTGTCAGACATCACGGCATATGAAGCGGAACATCTCTTGAAACGCAAGCCCGACGGTGTAGTACCCAATGGGCTCAATGTCATCAAGTTCCAAGCGATGCACGAGTTCCAGAACTTGCACGCTACCGCGAAAGCCAAGATTCACGAGTTTGTCCGTGGCCACTTTTATGGATACTATGATTTCGATCTCGACAATACGTTATATGTCAGTCCTCCGGCGATCGTTTTACATGGGTTACTAAGTCTCTGAAAAGCTGTTCACTGCCGGTCGCTACGAGTATCGAAACAAGGGGGTAGATATGTTCATTGAATCTCTTGCGCGTGAGCATGTCCCAATCATGATGCATGGCCCTTTGCTTTACTGACGTTACCGACAGGGCTCAACTACCGCCTTCAACAATCTGGTTCAAAGACGACCATCGTTGCGTTCATAATCATGCCTGCTGCAACCAACTCTTACACCGTCGACGCTCTCAAAGGCCAAGCGGTCATGAAACAATTAAAGGATACAGTTACTGAAATACAAAACCGAATTGGTGCTCGTTTATTCGAGCACGCTGCAAGATATCATGGGTGCGTGCTATCGATGACCGATTCATGGTTAATCTTACTCTCGACGCCATAGGGAGGGGAAAATGGAACTTCAACCGGACGTCCTCTTGTCTGCAGAAGACCAGGTATTGCTGAAGCGGCGGATATTTGCGCTCAAACGGAGCACATTCCCCCCGATCGTCACGCACAACATGGTGGACGATGCCAACGACCCAATTCTCAACCAGCTCCGCCGGGTGAAACTGTTCAATTCCCCATCTGACAGGGTCAAGGTGATTTTCCACCCCGACTTTTTGAACTCGAGCAACCCCATCCTGGGCCTTGACTATGAGGAATTCGTGAGAGGATGCCACCTGGGTGTGTTCCCGAGCTACTACGAACCGTGGGGTTATACGCCAGCAGAGTGTACGGTGGTTAGTAATGCACGCGATATTGATGGTGATCAAGTGACTGACTAAAAGGTCAGATGGGCGTTCCTTCTGTCACTACTAATTTGTCCGGCTTCGGGTGTTTCATGCAAGATCTCATTGAAAGCCCGGAGGATGAGGGTTGCTACATCGTTGACCGGCGGATGCAGTCTGTCGAAAACTCTGTCAACAACCTGGCGAACTTTATGTTCCAATTCTCTAACAAGACACGCCGACAACGCATCAACCAACGCAACCGGGTGGAGCGATTGAGTCCGCTGTTGGACTGGAAAAACCTTGGCGTAGAGTATACCAAATCGAGACAATTGGCGTTAAGGCGGGCATATCCCGACGCATTCCTGAACGCACACGGTGACCTGGATGACGAGGATGCTGATTGGTTTGGGGCGAGTATGGAACGCTTTTTACCGTCTGGCCCTGCCAGCCCTCGCATTCGGATGTCCGGGATCGCCACCCCAGGAGACATGGGAACGCTAACTGAGGAGGTGAGCTGTCCAAGGCGGCGTGCAAGGGAAAGACCAAGACCAGCTCACGGCCTTTTAGATGCAGCGACTGAATACGAGTGACTACCGTGGATACAACTGGCCACGGTCGGAAGAGGACGATGACGATGCGTATCCTTTGTAAGTGGCTGTCCTTATCATGGTATTGTGTCTCATCAGAACCTACCTGTTCATCTCCGGATTGTGTGTCATGTCACGATACACGTGCGACAGCCCGTTGGTCATGAAGGTTCGCTCACGCGCGGGGTCTGTTCACTCTGGGGTAAGCACCCCGGGCGGGGGTGTGTTTAAGAGTTTGAGCGAGAGGGATCTGCAAAAGGCAGATGCTGCACTGAGCCAGGTGAATACGGTCACCCCGACGGAGCCAGAGGTGACCGCAAGTGAGTCCAAGAAGGCGGACTAGAGTCGTATG
>JBBPLM010000208.1:7358-21621 GCA_038089795.1 Pulchroboletus neoregius | reverse complement strand
TTTCGGGATGACTTCTTCTGCATCCCGCTCCGACTCTGTACCTGCGCGATAGAGCGCGTTATCAGGACTTGTATTCTCGAAACCGATTGACAACGTGCACCGCTGTGCGATACCGAGAGATGGATGTCATCCTTTGTCTTGATTAAGGATGCAGATGCAGGCCGGAATGGAAGAAATGCACCGTATCTCGGCAATGCGTTAACCGGAACGTGATGTCCGCGTTCCAACACGAGTACCAGTGTCAACAATACGAAAGCAGAACGTATCTATCGCGCCAACGCTCCAGGTAATCATCGAGTCAGCTATAATCGTCATGTTAATCAGACGGTGAATCAGGCAAGGAACACAGAGACGAAACAAGGAGTATCCCGCTCATAAGAGCATCGTCTCACAGCGCATAGCCTTGATGGATGATGTGCGGCGTGATCGTAAAGAAAGACAAAGGCAAGCGTCTTCGAGGACTATTCTGGTATCATCTTACGAACATGGCGATGAAGGTACGCGCGGTTCAGCTCACGATGGAGGATGTGGCAAGCAGAGCTGGCCGTAAATGGAGCGTTCTTCCGATAGCAGGCATCCGAAAGAAAAAGAAGCGGGTGCCTAGTCTCATTGTGTGATAGGGGAGGATGAGGATGAACGCCCCCGGGAGTAGTATACTCTGGCGCTCAGATGTGCCAGTCGGCTTCTTCCTGAGCATCAACACCCTGGTATCCAAGTTAATGGTATCCTTTTTAGGACCCCTCGAGCCCGGGTGGAGTGATTAAATTATGGAAATTGCTTTCGACGCAGGATGGGAGACTACTTGAACAGCTCACCTGTCATGGCCTCGGTGCAAGGCATGTGTTGTTCATGTTATTCTACGCGATCAGTCTGCCCCAATATCGCCGACGACTTTCACATCTTGTCATTGAGTAACACGCGAACTTCTCTGGGTGGAGCGATGAAGGGAAGCATCGGAACGAAGATTGCGAGGGCAGAATAACCTCGTGCTAGCGACAATGACGCATAAACTCGGACGACTCATGAAACGCCACCTTTTTTTTTCTTCACATTTTTCGGTTCCCAAGACAAGCTTCGAAATGGCGAATATCTCGTTGCTTTCGTGATTGATGCTACACGGTTTAGCCACCTGGCAGTTAAATGATGAGAAACGGTAAACGCCACAACTGCGTGCCATGCAGTTTTGGGTGTCGGCTGTCAGTATACTTCAGTCACAATTTCTCAGAAAGAATTCGTCGGACTTGAATTCAAATTTGACGTCGAGCCGCTCGATTGGCAAGATAAAGCTGGACAATCTTATTGGCGTCGCGGTGATCATCGAAAAGGTTCCACGAGCCTCTTCTATCCGGTTTGGAACACCCTTCCGAGAAGGGGGGGTGACGTTCAAGTGGCGCACGTCGATTAGACACGGAGTCGCATTGTGCGTCGTGGCTTGAGTGGCGCAGGACCACTACGTTGGGTGAAGCTAAAAGAAGTTCAAGAACTACTCCGTTGGTCCAACTTCTCAAATTGGATTACGCTTACTCCAAACTCGAAAACACCCACGAACTCGAGACGAATCCCTCCGACGGGTGCGACGGGACGAATGGAGTCATGTGTTGATCAAGGTTGTCAACGGTGTTTGACTTGATGTGATCGAACTGGCGCCGTGGCGTTTCCATGTAAAGGCAGTCAACACCCACCTCAACGCCACACGGTCACCTGTGGCTGATTCTGCCATGATGCTAACACAGCCGACTACGACGACTTCCTTCAATATTTTCCTTTCCTTTTCTTCATTTTTTACTTATTAACAGCATTGAGGCTTTCGGTAATAGTCACGTTGCTTCGTAGATTCTGACCACAGATGAGCACTTGACAACGCCAAACTCCTCGGACTGTTCCATCTCGCAGGGAGAGTGATGCCTCGGAGCACCTCGAGAGCGGTACACGAACGTATGGACCTCTTCGTTTGGCTATCCACTCGTCCGGGAAAAGCCAGGGTCATGTCCGTCCAAGAGGCTGCGCAGTTCTCATATGCCCAGTGTGGGGGTTCTCCAAGTTGATCGCCATCTCTTGCTTGAGCGCATTTTTGGCCGTAAGGCCTTGTCTGGACTGCCCAGTCCTGTGCTCAGTCATCCGACAAGCGAGGTATCTTAAAATATCGCTGATCAGGCACTCTCGAGTTGTTGAGTTCCAACTTGTTTTCAGCGACATTAGGCCCCTTCCGGTATCTCACCCCCATTATCGATTTACAGATCCTCTCACGAATGCCCGCTGTTAGGGCAGTGTCCTTGCCCCCTCAACGTGGATCTGATCGCGCTTAGGTGGTCATCATTATCGGAATTCAACCATTTTTCATTGCCTTCTTCCGCCCCCTCGTATCACAGGGGTTCCTGTTCGCATCGGTACAATCCTACCGACTTATCGCAATTAACGTCAGAAGTCCACACTGCAATTTCGGTTCATTCGCCATCCCGGCTCGCCAAGTCTACAATGGTTCCCCCTTGCTATCCTTTTTCCGGAATTGGGTTGGCACTACTCCTGCCGAATTATCCTCTTTCTGCTTTCAGATTGTTACTTATACCTTCATGGATCAAGCCAACATGTCACGAGCCTCGTCCCCTTTACCCGTTTCTCTTTCTCCGAGAGCGTTCAGAGGTCTTGACCATACCTATACCTGTCTTGTCCTGATATACTCTACCGGCTGCCAATATGGCTATGGATTATGACGCATATGATGCCCTCCTCCATCATATCTTCCAGAGGGTACGTCTTCCCATTCACTCGGTTGGTCACCGTTCTGATGCTCAACGTCGGCAGACCCAGGGAGATGCTTGGTTCAAGCCTTCGGAGGAGAACATCTCTGCCGGGGTTTGTATACGGGTCGAACCGGGCCATTTCCGTGTCTTCCCATATGAGAATCCTTTCCTTGCACCATTTGAGGCAGCGATTCGCGTACTGAATCCCGTCGTCGCCGTCAAGTTGCGCAGCGCTGCAGTCCATGCGGCCTTGGCAACTGTGTAGGTTTTCCACCGTTACTGTTTGCGCTTCAGGTACTCATCACCTTGGCCACTCTCTCTAGATCTGAGAATGCGACTGCGATTTATGTTGATCACAACACGCGAATTCAAATCCTGCATTCAATGGCCGAGTTGCCGACCGCAGAGAAGGAACAATGTGGAGCGTTCATTGTGAAGTTTTTCATCTCCTGAGATTATTCCGTAATGTTCTGACATCATTTATTTCGCACAGCGTGACGAGCGTGTCCTTGTCCTTTGGTCTAACGACTTGGAAGGCATTATTCCGTTATGCCGAGACTTTGAAGCGAGGTTGATCAAGCTTGTCTGGCGCGCGCGAGGCACCATCTCTGCCACTGCCTCCGAACTTTCCTCTTCCAACACCCCCTCCGATGACAACCTTGCAGAGAAGTCAAACGAGGTTTCAGATGTCGCTGTCGTCGAAAAAGAACACGCTGACCGAGCTCCACATACGAAAACGATTTGGAAGCTATTCAGCTGGCGCTCAACCCGCTCCGAACATGCATTGGATTTGGAATCGGCGGCGTCAAAGAAACGTCAAGCGAGACTTATCGCCCCCTTCTACACTGGTCTTGGTTGTGCTTTGGCTCTTCGTAAGTATGTACTTGGCCTCGGGTGCTCTGACTGACGTCACGCTGTTTAGTCTTCATCGGTAGCGGGGCTAGCATGCTCTTACAAGAGTCGCTTTTGGATGGAAATTGGACTAGGTTTGCGCTCCTTTCAACTGCCCCTCTCACGTTCGCTATCTCCATCGTAAGTATATTCAAGTCACCCGACTTGATTCGCGCTCATTAGACCTTTCAGTTCTTTTGCAATCAAATTATCGGTAATATCGGCATGATGTGAGTCAGCCATATCTACAAACCAAGAGTCTGATCTCATTGCCCCTCTAGTATCGGACCCGTTTCGCAATACTATGATAACTCTCGGTATTATTCCGCGGTGAAACCTGAGGCCAACAAGGAGGTGGATTCCAATCTCCCGCACATTACTATCGAGATGCCTGTCTACAAAGAGAGCTTGGAGCAAACGATGTCAGCATCCACGGTTGATAATGTCGATTCATCCATACTGACTGCTTGTTTTCAGCTCACCCTCTGTCTTTCACCTCAAGAAGGCGATGCAAACATACGCTCGCCAAGGGGGATCGTCAGCCATATTCATTCACGACGATGGTCTTCAGTTGGTATCGGAGAAAGATCGCGAAGCACGCATCGCGTTTTATGCGGATCACAATATCGGTTGGGTCGCACGTCCTGCTCACAGCTCAGCCCCCGATGGTTTCAAACGTGCTGGGCGATTCAAGAAAGCGTCCAACCTCAACTACGGTCTTTCTCTCAGCATGAAACTGGAGAGGCATCTCAGGGTGCTTCAGGAAGCCGAAGAACGAGAGGAATTGGACGAAACCGATGACACGCCCCTCGAGGACCGCGCGTTGCACTTGGCGTGTGACGAAATGTTTGCAGAAACTGGTGGGCAATGGAAACCTTGGGCAAATAACGGCAGGTCGATTCGGATCGGAGACATCATCCTCCTGGTAGATGCAGATACTGTCGTTCCTGAAGACTGCCTGCGTGATGCCGCGCGGGAGCTGGCCGAAAGCCCCGAGGTTGCGATCATTCAGCATGAGTCAGGTAAAACAATTCATGATCATTGATTTGTCAGTCGAAGATGCTCAACGACACTCTACCCACAGAGGTCATGCAAGTCGCCCATCACTACTTTGAGAATGGAATCGCACATTTTACGCGCCGAATCAACAAATGTATCTCTATGGGTTGTGCAAACGGCGAGGTGGCCCCTTTCGTGGGTCACAATGCGTTCCTTCGCTGGTCGGCACTTCAAGATGCCGCGTTCATTGATCCTGCTGATGGGAAAAAGAAGATTTGGTCAGAGTCCAATGTGTCCGAGGACTTTGACATGGCCCTACGTCTTCAGGTACGTTCTCCGAACATTACTCGGGTTCTCGTGTAGCTTATCTCGCATATCTAGCTGAAACGCTACTTTATTCGGTGGGCGACATACTCCGAAGGCGGCTTCAAGGAGGGCGTCTCCCTTACAGTGGATGATGAGCTAAACAGATGGCAAAAGTATGCATATGGTACGAATCAATCACACTTGTTCGATCTCACACGTTGACATGGTTTCACTGGCAGGGTGCAGCGAGCTGATATTCAATCCGTTGATTAAGTGGTGGCGCATGAGTCCGATCAACAAACAATTGCACACCTTTGTGTGGTCTGATGCCCCTGTTCACTACAAACTGAGCATGATGGCCTGTACGTGTTCTCTGTCATTTATCAAGCAATCAAACTCATGGCGCTCGTTCAGATATGTTCTCTTACTGTAAGCAATCGGCGTAGACTGGCCGTGCTGACGTCACGAGACTGACATTCCATCCGTTCTAGATGGCATTGCCGCAGCGACCGTGTTATCTATCCTCAACTATTTCCTTCTCGGGTTTGGTATTCAGACCGACGGCTATTACCTCCACAGCTTTGAGGTCTTTTTAGCTATCCTTGCTGTATTCCCCGGATCCGGGAATGTGGGTTTCATCATGCTCGAGTACCGACTGGGTCTTCGTAGTCTCATGGCTTCGATCATCGAGACGGCTACATGGATACCATTCTTGTCCGTCGTTCCCTCCGTGCTTCGCAGTGCATCCTGACTAACGGAGCTGACGTAGCTTCTTCTTCTTCGGGGGTCTGAGCATTCACCTGACCGTAGCCGTCCTTGCGCACCTGTTTTCGTACAACATCACGTGGGGTGCAACCAAGAAGGAAGTGGAGCGATCCAACTTTTTCATCGAGGTGCCCCGGATCCTCAAGCGATTCTGGTTGGCGTTTTTGATCTCGTTTGGATGTTTTGCGGCGATGATTATCCTTTCTATGGATGTTGTGACGCCGGATTGGCAGATTCCGGGGACGGATTGGGCGGTAATCTTTCCGCTTGCGCTCATTGCGGGCTGTCATGTGATCTTCCCTGTGAGTGACTTTGTTTTCGTTGTGTAGCGCGCGCGTATCGCCCTGGCGTTTTTCTGATGGCTGACGAACGCCTCGTGGTGTTGTAGATTGTGCTCAACCCCTGGTTGATGATATTCTCGTATTGATCCGAGGAGGCGTGTGCTTTTTTTTCCAAGTTTTGGTTTCACTTCGCATAGAGTATTAAGTTATCACTGGCATTAGGGAGGTTTCGTATAATGTTGTGTAGGGCTGTCATGTATTGGTGGGATGTGCAACATGGACTCTAGAATACCCTTTGGAAATCACATTCCTTTCGATAATTTTGTTTTGGCTGTGTGTTGATGCGCGCTCGCTGCTTGAGGGGGCGACATCATTCACGGGGGCTACTGGCCGCTCTGTCTATTTGGCTTCAATGCGTGACATGTCGCTGTGATTATCTCCCGGGCACGAGCAATGGGTCAATTGGATGACATACGCCACTGAGTTAGGCCATGCTTGTCGTTGCCCTCATCAGTGTACTAATCAGCGGTCAACGGTTTCACTGAGTAGTAGTATGATTACAAGTACTCAAACAACCCGAGTGAACTTGGCAGGTCCGCCCCTCGAGAAAGGACATTCATCCAATAAAAGGCGATGTTTGGCCTCGATCTACATACGATCTCCATTCAATGGACTCCGAGTCGAGCACTGGGATTTGTTCAGGTGCTTGAGCGCTGGCCCTGAAGGGTGACAGTCCGGCTCTAACTGTGTTTAGGTTCAATCTACATATCCAATCGTAATTATGGTTTCCCGGGCGCGAATAATATCGATATGACGTTGACGGTGTTGGACGACATGCGATGTCACCACTGGCAACAGTCACGCCACTGGGCCCATGCTTGTCGTTTTCCCTGGTCCGTGTACGTCGTGCAAAACTCAATTAGTTGGCAGGTCTCCGTCGCTCGAGATCCAATGCAAAACCTGTTCTAGGAACGGCCCGGGGGTCAAGGTCGTACGACTGCGCCGACAGCTCTGTCCGAATCGACTCGGGAGTCGACCGTCGGATCCGTACGACATGAGGCGATATCCGTGGCGGGATTCCGTCTGTCTGTGATTAGCCTCGATCGAGTACCCGACTTTGACCGTGTGCGATGATCGTGGTTTCAGGGAGGCCACGATGCTTATCATTGCTTTTCATCGATAGTGTACGTATGATCACAAGTTGGCAGGTCCGCCAATGATAACGGTGACAGGCTGTTCGAACAGGCCAATGACAGACAGACAGCTCGATCGAGCCTACCGCCGGCGACCCCTTGTTATGACTTAAAGCCTGTGTTCGGGACCAAATAGTGTACCAAGCCGTGCCCTACGACCTAGCCTTGGTAGGGGCATGTGTTGATCCACTGACATGAGAGTGGGTGTGTTTCAAGGTGAACTTCCTTCCAGGGGGGAAAGGGGGGGGTTAACTGCTCCGATGGCGTCCCACCCAAAGTTGTTCAAATGACCGTGTTTTTTTAGTCCTGGCCATCGGGGCGAACTTGAGCCCAATATGAACTGTGAAATGAGTACGGCGGGCGGTGCTGAGCCTGCCTGTTCCCAGGAACTCGGCGTAGGCGCGGATACTACAAAGGCAGAGGTTATTAGCCAAAATATCGTCCCCAGGAACGTAACAAACGAACAGTCTCGGATGATCATGAACCCACGACCAAGTCCAGACCACTCTTCGCATTATTTCCGTCGGTCTGGTCCATGGCCGACTCACACAGCGTTTTTCAACATTTTGCTCACGCCATCACCATCACCTCGCGGAACACGTCCTACGATCGCGCTTGATCTGCGAAAATATGCCATGCGTGCCGTAGAGTCGTGCGATCACTGCGGACATAAACAATGAGACTTCTACATACTATATTCCTCCTGTCAAGATCTCAGTGACGTTTGAACCAATGTCAGAGTAGCGATAACAAACATGCTGTCTCGGCCATGTCATTGTCTCGGAACATCAGCCAGACCTGTCCCGGTTCTCCCCTTGTGCCTTTTTTCGTGAGTCTGTTGCTCACTCATCATCGTCCCCTGGACATGTTTTCGCATTCCAGACTCGGAAAAGGAAACTCGAGGAAGCCGTGCCCACATCAATTTCTGAGGTACAATTATTTTCAAGGGGGTTTCAGCCCGCACCGTGCCTCAACGCGAACCGGGGCAAGTATAATTCCCGTTGAACGTACACTCTTAGTGCGAAAAAAGAGGCGCAACCTCCGATACCGAATTCTGGATAGGTCGTAAAGACGAGAATACCATCGGTCCCACAAACGCCCCGCCATCTCCGCATTCTTATACCTCCCCCTTCGCACACGTTCTTCTCCCAACGCTCTCGCGATGACCGCTATGGACTACGATCCCTATGATGCCCTCCTTCACCATGTATATCAGCAGGTGCGATACCCCGGACTGCGGATTTTTTTTTCTTTTTGTTGGCATCGCTCACGTCTTCGAGATCAGACACAGGGAGAAGCGTGGTTCAGGCCCGCGGAGGAACGCATCGCGACAGGTGTCTGTATTCGCACTGAAACAGGCCATTTCAGAGTCTTTCCGTATGACAAGCCCTTGTTGGTCCCGTTTGAGGCGGCAGTCAGACTGCTAAATCCCGTCGTCGCCGTCAAAGTTCGCAGCGCCGCTGTCCATGCAGCCTTTGCCACCATGTAAGAATTTTTTTTTTCGTTGCTTGTTCTTTTTCGTGACGAACAGAAAATGACTTGTTTTTTTTTGCACAGGTTACCCAATGAGAGATCCATGTATATCGACTCGGATACAAAGATACAAGTACTCGACACCATGAGTGATTTGCCTCGTGCTGAAAAGGAGCAGTGTGGCGCTTTCATTGTGAGAATATTTCGCCGCACCTTTTCATCCTGATGCCATCAACTCACGTCGTGAATCCGGTGAATCATGGTAGCGAGACGAACGTGTCATCGTAGTGTGGGCCGATAGTTTTGAAAACATAATCCCACTTTGTCGCGATCTGGAAGAAAAGTTGATCAAGCTCGTGTGGAGACATCGCCACATTATTTCCGGATCAAGTACACCCGTTGGTTCTATGGATGTCTCGGCGCTACACTCGACTGATACTTCAAATATTAACCTGGCCGATAGTGCTGCCATCGAGAAGATTATCATCACCGAGAAGGAACAAGCAGATACCAATCCTACGCCCAATCCAAAGTCTGGATGGCGCTGGAACTGGAGGTTGACTCCAAAAGCGGCCGAACTTCAAGCGTCAGATCCCGAGAAAGACGGTCCTGCCAAGAAGGACCCACGGCCGATTCGTCTCTACGCCCCCTTTTACTGTGGGCTTGCGATCGCGCTGTCGATCTGTAGGCGATTGCGCTCTGTTCCTTGTCTCAGTACTCATTTTCCTCGTGTTTTCAGTCTTCATAGGAAGTGGAACTGCCATCTTGCTCGCCGAGTGGGTTTTGGACAACAACTATATCCGTTTCGCTCTCCTTGTCACGTCCCCGTTTCTATTCTCTGTCGCACTGGTAGGGTCATTCAACTCTGACTCGGAAACCATCGTGCTGACCTGATAATAGTTTTTCTGTCTTCAACTCGTTGGAAATATTTCCTTGGTGTACGCTCGTCCTCGGTATCTGTATCCATTATCCGCTGAGATTCTCCTCAGGCTCGGTCCCGTATCCCAGTATCATGAGAATTCCAAATACTACTCTGCCATTCGTCCCAAGCCAAACAGGGAGGTAGATGATGCCTTGCCTCACATCACCATCGAACTCCCGGTGTTCAAGGAAAGCTTGCAAGAGACCATGTACGTCTCAAAATACTATATATGCTAGATCCCCCCCGATCTGATTCACTATTCGACGTCACAGCGCACCGTCCGTGACTTCCATCAAGAAGGCCATGCAGACTTATGCTCGACAAGGAGGTACATCGTCCATTTTCATCCACGAAGACGGCATGCAAGTTATCAGCGAGGAACAACGTCAGGAACGAATCGCTTTCTATGCTACCCACAACATCGGTTGGGTCGCTCGTCCAAAGCACGATGGGTCCCCTGAAGGTTTCAAACGTGCTGGACGCTTCAAGAAAGCTTCCAACATGAACTATGGTTTGGCGCTGACCATGAAGTTGGAGAAACACTTGAGAACACTCGAGGAGGCCGTGGAACTGGGCGAATTGGAGTGTCAGTCCCTGGAAGACAAGGCGCTAGAAATGGCCGTCGAGGAGACGTTTGAAGAGAGTGGACAGAAATGGCGTCCGTGGGCGGCGAATGGGAAATCGTTGCGTATCGGCGAGATCATCCTCATCGTCGATGCGGATACGATCGTACCAGAGGTCAGCGCTGCCTGCATTGCACCTTTTCTCTCTCTCTAAACCATAAGACGTAGGACTGTTTGCGCGATGCTGCCCGGGAACTCGCAGAGTGTCCTGATGTTGCCATCATCCAGCATGAATCAGGTCGGCTCTCTCTCTTTACACCTCTCTTGCAGACACTGACATCGTTTAGACGTCATGCAGGTCGTACGCCATTACTTTGAGAACGGGATCGCACACTTTACGCGCAGGATCAACAAGTGTATCTCCGTTGGCTGTGCAAATGGAGAGATTGCCCCCTTTGTAGGACACAACGCCTTCTTACGCTGGTCTGCTCTCCAAGACGCCGCTTTCGTCGATCCTGAAGATGGAAAGAAGAAAATTTGGTCAGAGTCGAACGTTTCGGAAGATTTTGACATGGCGCTGCGTCTTCAGGTGATCGTTTTTTACTAACATCTTTCCTTGCTGGTTGGCTGATTCGGGCCCATCAGCTCAATGGTTACGTCATTCGTTGGGCGACGTACTCGAACGGGAGTTTCAAGGAAGGTGTATCTCTGACTGTTGACGATGAACTCAATCGCTGGCAAAAGTACTCGTATGGTAACTGTTTTCGGGCAATAAACGATATTCATGGCACTGAAAACGCTTGCGCTAGGCTGCAACGAACTCATCTTCAACCCGCTGATCGAGTGGTGGAGAAAAGGCCCGATCGCGAAACAGCTTCGCATCTTTGTCTGGTCTAGCGCGCCCATTCACTACAAGTTTGCGATGATGGCCTGTGAGGTGTCAGATATTTCCTTGCGTTCGTATTGGCTGACTCCGACCTCCTAGACATGTTCTCGTACTGTAAGTGTTTGCCATCGACAGCTCGTTCCGACAATTGACGCAATTGATTTAGACGGTATCGCCGCAGCTGCCATTCTGTCACTTCTCAACTACCTGATCCTTGGATTCGAAGTCCAAATAGACGGCTTCTTTCTTCACAGTTTCGAAGTCTGGTTAGCCTGCACGGTGGTCTTTCCCGGACTTGGAAATGTGGGTTTCACCTTGCTCGAATACCGCCTCGGACAACGCAACTTGTTCGCCTCTCTGGCCGAGAACCTGAAATGGATTCCATTCTTGTACGCCTCTCCATCATTTTGGCTTTCTTTTGTGCTCACATCGACACGTTCCTCAGCTTCTTCTTCTTTGGCGGCCTCAGCATCCACCTCTCTCAAGCCCTCTTCGCCCACATGTTCTCGTACAACATCTCCTGGGGCGCGACCAAGAAGGAAGTCGAGCGGTCCAATTTCTTTCTCGAGGTGCCCAAGATATGGCGACGGTTCCGGGTCTCGCTCGTCTTGTCGCTCTTGACGGCGGCGACGATGGTCGTGTTGAGTACGAGCGTGGACCTCGTGCCTGTTGGGTGGCAAGTCAATGCGCTGGATTGGGCAGTGACGCTGCCGCTTGCGTACGTTGTTCAATTGGTCCGTGTTTTTGACTAGTTCATAACCTTTTTTTTCTTAGCGTCGTCGTTGGGTGTCATATCCTCTTTCCTGTGAGACCCCTCCTTTCGTCTTGTCGCTTCTCTTTTCTGACACGTCGCCTAGATCGTGCTCAACCCATGGCTCATGATATTCTCTTATTAATTCATGCCGCATCTGCAGTGGACAGACGCTTCAACGTTCATCTTGCAATGTATCCTACACCCTTTATTTTTTTTTCTCTTTTTTTTCGTTCTGGGGATTTTGTGCGTACTTTGACAACGCCACGTGTTGATATATTTTTTCCTTGGGTTCTCGACGGTTACGCGGATAGCCTTGGATATTAATTATTCTCGTGGTCTCGTCCTTGTCTCTACGACTCATCTGGGATGCACTCCCTCCAGTATAACATATGCTTTTAACCCAATACCAAGGGCCATGGACATGAGGAAACAAACCACGAACGTCACGCCGCAACATCAAACGCCGCTCAGGAGCCCCTCCCCCCCAAAAAAAAAAAAATCTTGCCGGCCACTCTGCGTCCGATGCTCGAAATTCCGATACTTGTTCTCGCAACTACCTTGTCCACTCGTCCACCGTCACGATCCCAAACTTCTTCATTACCCACCTCTCCAACTTCGGCATCACCAACCGTGACTGACATGGACATGTCTCGAGGGTGATACGACGTACCGCGTCGCATATACATCGTAGAGCCCCCGTGTGGCCGCGACACGTACACATACACACGCGTTCCACATGTCGACCCATTGCTCGTCCACGCTTCCATTGTCAAGCTCCGCATTCTCCACGCCCGCACGCGATCGGGACCAGAGCACCATGATGATCGTCTTCGATCGTCTTGGTAGCGCGCCCTGCACGGAAGACAAAGCATAAGACCGGCTGGGCAGATCACCTTGTCGATCGTATTGAAGCAAGTCCGGCTTGCCGAATCCTGGCGTGTCCATGCCGACGGTATTGAGCAGACGGATAGGGCGGCCAAGACGATGACCATCGGTTGAGAAGCACGTCGTACGAGCATGCTTCCAGTGTGCAGTCGGTCGAACGAGACAGTAGGTCGGCGAGAGGTCTCCCGGCGATCAGATCGATGACAGCGCCTTTTCAGATGTCCGGTTCACCAAGGACGAGTATATTGAGAGAGTATGGTCGTTGACGCTTATACGAATGTGGACGATGGGATTCCAGAGTGGGTCCGTTGTAATAGATTGACTCAAAGGAGAGCGGGGAAGCCGATAGGGACCTATCGGTTTGGGGTGTGTGATCAGAAAACAGATCCGATTGTCCAAGGTGAAGGCGAGTAGGAGAGGATGTTGCAGCTCGGGCAGGAACACTGGGTACTTGGAGTCCTGGACGAGTTGGTGGTGGCTTTTAGGACGAGTCTGTGGATTACAATCCTGGGAAGCTCGAGGAGGTTGGGAAGATGGGAATGGATATAGGAATCGCTGGAGTGAGAATTACCACAAGGACCCCCAATTGATCACCAATAACACTCCATGAATTCCCAATGCTCATCTTCAATTGACCGGGACTTTAGTCGACCTGGCTTGTGTCCTTGGGACGACGGGAGCATCCCGCGTGACTTCTGACCATGGCTGTTGTCCAGACAATATCTACGTTAAAAGTGAGAACATAGCTATATGGTTTCAGGGGCAGGCTTACCAGGGAAGCCGTATTCTCGAATGAGTGAATGTCACTTTCCGTTGTCGGTTGGACATTTTCCTCCACGTGTACGTGCTCGGGTGCGGCCCACCGCAACATGGCAGCTCTAGTAATTGACGAACCAAGCTTGATGGTTACAGCCAACGAGCACATTGTTCTATCATTTTACAGTTAGCTAGCAAACGGAGTTTCATGATTCCTCACGACGTACACAGGAGGGAACGTTATGATTGAGTGCACTGCCCGGAGGCCGTCAACAGGTACTCCAAGCAAATTCGAGTAAAGGACGTACGGTAGCGGAGCCCCTCGGCGATGTCCGATAGCTATGAGGGCAATCAGGATCTTACTCCTTTAGCACACCCATATACTGGTAACATACCAGATGGAACTATTGGACGAGAGTCAACCGATCTTCGTGCCCCGATAAAAACATCCAAATCGTCCCGTTGAGCATCCATAAGGAACCAGGGAGGGACTTCCTGGTCTTCCAAAGCCACGAGAAATACTCAAGAATGGAACGATATCGGGATGATCCAGAGCCTTTTCCACGTTCCAAGCTCTTGACGCATTACCTAGTAGAGACATATCATATTGATCTGCATTGCGTCAAAAAAAAGTTTATGGCACACATACTGGTGTTTATTATCTACTTCAACCTCTGCAACAGAGTTGAGACGGCATTGGCGAGCAGAACAATTATTCCTACCTCTGTTACTCCGGTATCACCCTTGAAATGACACTTGTAGACGTCGAACCTCCCTACTTCAGCGTAGTGGCTGGTATTTGATTTGATGACCTTGTCAGTAACAACTAGAATGGCTGCATGGGAGAT
>JBBPLM010000206.1:15482-28162 GCA_038089795.1 Pulchroboletus neoregius | reverse complement strand
CGCCGCTAGCTTCGATCATCCAGCCTTCTCGCATATTCGACTGGAGATCTTGTACATTCTCTTGTTTCAAGTGCTTTATGTAGTCATCTTCGCTCACAAGCAAGTCAACACTCGAGCTGATCATGGTATTGAGCCGAGAACTAAGGCTACCATGACGGGCTATTCTCTGACATCATTACGATATTCCGAGGTGGATCGTACGCCTCGCCTATGTGATGTAATATCCGCCGCGCTGAGCATAAAGATCATCAAGACAGGAACCTTGGCCAGGGCTCCAATACTATGGTTTCATACAGCACTGTTCTACGTGCATCAGTGAACTGGGAGCCGAGGAAACCAGAAATACCATTGTATTGCCGAGCAACCAGGTTTACCTGCTTCCTATTGGCCACAGCTATGCGTAGGTCCATTAGGGGACGTCTCTTCGTAGCATAACATCACTTTGAGTCCTACTAATCTGCAAAGCTGAAAAATAACGTACTCATTTGACAACACTTTGCAAGTCTCTCATTGGCCAAAACACCCGTAAGCGGCATCTATCCGAGCTCCTTCCTAATCCAAAAGCAAATTTCGCTGTTTTTCTGACATTTGGGTTGTCTGATGGGCCGCTATGTGCCTCACGGTTGTTTAATTTCCGTGAGTTACCGACTTAACGTATTGGTAGGAAACCTCTGTTTTACTTTTCGTTGATAATATGGTACCCAACTGGTATTGTACTGGTACCTGCCATTTTTCGGCCCACTGATGGTTCCCCCCCCAAATCCATTATTTCACTCCGTTCTTTGGATCGTTCCCTTCACTCCCACAACACGTAAAGATCAGATTGAACAGATACTTTTCCGCCACCTGGCCCTTTCGTCGCTCGTTCTCCACCACACTCAGCGGAATCGCCTGGAGTATAATCTTCCTTGACCACCCCCCAGGAATAAACGCCCTCACCAACACCATCGGTCTCTTTCCCTCCCTCACCACCTCCGCCATACGTTTCCACCGCGTATTCGCAAACATCTCACACCCGCACTTGGTCCCAAACGGATTCGCGTTCGTCCCGCGGGCGTCAAATACAATGTTGGCCTGGCCACCGACGAGATTGAGTTCGACGAGGGTGAGTTTGGAAGGATGGGTGCTAAGCCGTGTGCGGTGTTTCTTCAACTCAGCGAGGATGACTTGGTCAAAGAATTTGAGATCCTTGCTGTACACGGTCGACATTTGTCCACCTGCATGTGCGGGGAACGTGTCGGTGTCAACGGTCGAGGGGGGGAAACGAATATACCACGTACGCGAGCGAACGAACCGCTGATGGATCTGTGTGCAATATTGCTTGTGCTTACCATTCTGCCAGTCGTACCGCTGACATTTCCGACTGCAGTAATAAGCGTGGAGACAGCCTCCACACCGTTTGAACCTGCTCAAAGAACCTGCTTTCGAACACTGCGTACAGCCAACCTCGGCGTGTCAGATCGACGTATCACAGAGGGCTAAACGTGACTCGCCTCGTCGTTTTGGCAGGTTTGAATGTGCCCGTTGGCAACGTCGCGACGCACTAACCTGCGTCGCTCCTCGACCGCGTCTTTAAGCCTCTTCCAAGCCTTGTAGACTTCCCCATTTTTTGAGAGTCTGGTGTCCAGTTTCTGTGCTATCACCAAGTCGACAGCACGTGCAACCGGGTACAAGATGGAGCGGTAGACTGTATACCCAAGAAGGATCTCCCCGAGCAATATGGCTGGCTGCCGGTGTGCCGGTGGCTGTTCCGTAAATGGCAACAGCGCCTCGCACTTGAGAAGTGATGGGACGAGGTCACGCTCGAGCGCCTGTAAAAGAAAGGGAAGGGCATCCATGTCCTCAATTCGTGATCTCAGGACCACGATTGCGTTGGTCATACATCGCGCGGCGGGCACCCGCGTATCGCCTTCCCATTTGCGATCGACGACGAAGCCGAGGATTTCAGCTGCGGCTTTGATCATGCCTTGGCGCAAGAGTGCGAGGCGAATAGGATGCTGAAAAGCGAACATGGTGATGATATGCAAGTCCCATGCAATACAGCTCAAATCCAACTCGTTCTTGCGCGAGATTTCATGATCGAGATGACAGAGTGAGACGGTCGCGATGAGCTCTGGTTCCCCCTGGAACAGACTGAGCAAATTGTCCCAATCGATGGTGGTACCCATTTCGTGTGCGATGAGGAAACACGAGTTGAAGACTGCGGATTCACGTTGGGCTTTGCCCTTGGGGGACCAACTGGAGAACCGGGGGTCCCGGGTTTCGATGAACCAGAGATCGCAGATCATCCGCATCATCTCACGGTCGGTAGTGATGGTTTTGGACCAGGACATGAGGAGGCTGTCGCGGACGAGTCCGAGGAACTCTAGGACGGCACACTTGCAGGTGTACCGAACGTCCATGTCGAGACCTTCCTTGATGATGATGTTTCGGTACAGGAAGAGGACCCACCGTCTGAGGTCGGGCCAATGGGCAGAGAGTCCCTTGGCGAGTTGTTGCCAGATTTCGTTTTGGTTGAGCCATACGGGGAGGGTGACGCCGAGACCGACCAAGGAAGCAAACGCGATGTCGAGGTCTTCGAATGGGAAGTCCTCCCCGATGGGACCGCTCGGGATTTTGTTCGCATCGAGCTGGTCGTACATCATGGATACGATGCGGAGGTATTGGGTAGGTACGCATGCGTCATTGCCGGCAAAACCGGCGAGTTTGGAAAATGTTTGGATGGATTGTTTGACTCCACCGCCGATAAGCGCCTGCGGAGGGTCATATGGATGAGATAGCACCGAAAAACGGCCGTGGAACTGACTTCAAACTCGGCTTCTGGGATGAGTTGAGATGGTGGTATCATGATGATGACTTGGTATGAATAAAATGAGAAATGTCGAGCTGGTGGGTATGCAAACTCACGCGGAGTTAAGATGGCCCATCAAGATAAGATAGTGGATTCTAATCATGCAATCACCACGGGACTAGATTACCATTCTCATCGAAAAACTTTCCAGAACAATCGGACGTCGCATGCCTCACGATCTGAAGTACCTTGTTCACACCATCCATCACTTCTAGAGTCGCATCTTCACCACCCATGTCTATCAGACAAGGTTATCAGCGTCACAGGCAATCAGGATGGTAAATGACTTGCCCGTCTTGCACCATCCAGGGTGAATTGCAAACGTGATAACATCCGGCCACTCCTTGATTTGTTTATGCGTCTACATCATCTTAGTATCCCTGCAAGTTTTTGATCGAATTATGCGAGCTGCTTACCAGCATGTTTAACCCCATTTTGCTTATACTGTACGTCGTGTGGTGACTGCCAAGATCCATCCCTATACTGCCGAAAGTACTCGAGATGTTGACAATGACTTTTCTCGTGCTTCGTTCCAGCAGAGGGATGAACATCCGCGTGACGAGTGCTGGTCCCCCGATGTTGGTCTCGACGGTGCGTATAAGATCCGCAATGTCCATGGTGCCCGGTAGATCGTCTCTGGGTGACTAGATAAAATGACATCAGAGGGTCATCACTCGGATCGACATTTGCGATACAGACTACGCCTGCGTTGTTGATCAGGTAGTCAAGACCGCGTGAACCAAGGACGGTCTCGATTTCTCTTTGTGCTACGAAGACGGAGGCTTGGTCGATGACGTTTAGCTCGATGATAAAGAGAGGTCCCTTGTTTGACGAGGACTCTGAAAATGAACGTAGGTTCTTGGCATCTTCGGGGTTGCGGCAGGTCGCAAAGACGATGTTGTCCTCCGACGCGATTAGTGCTTGGACGAGCCCGAGACCGAGACCGCGGGACGCGCTGTGAGGTTATGATCATGGTGTTTACTGGACATGCAATTGGAAAACGTACCCAGTGATCAACCAGGTAGGCATGTGGAGATGATCAACGTGACACACACATGCAGTCCATTATAAAAGGAACTACAGAAATAGCGGGTCAGATGGTCTATCATTATTGTATTAGAATACAACTTGCCTATTAACCCATTATGCGTTAGATGAATGAATCTATTAGACTCGCATATTAGACGTGACTCAATTGTAGGACCAGTCACAGGGTCACGTGGAAGTGACCAACGTGACGACGGAGCCGGCGTGAGTCGCGCGGGTCATAAATTATTATAATATTTGAGCCCGAGTCACCGTCCCAGACGACGACGACGAATGCCATCATGACCGTCTCAGTCGCGGGAGATAGCAGCGATGATGACCTTGACTGGGAGGAAATCCACGTCCCAGAGAATCAGCACCAGCTCGACATACCCCTCGAGCTCGAGCCCCCTGCCCCACGGCAAAACATCGAAATCACTCTCCATGCACCACTCAAGAAGGACGACGCCAAGTGAGCATTCTTTACCTCTTCCGTTTCTACATTCGTTCGACCCGGTGTGAATGTGAACAGGAAAAAAGCCGCCGCTGCCCTCCACGCACAACGCGTCCTCCGTACCACCAGTCACAAGGTGCATACTGTCGCCCTCCTCGCCAACGCCCGGATGCGAAACAAGTGGCTTAACGACCCCTTACTCCACGTGAGCGTCCTCCTGTCGTCACCCTTTTCTCGGCTGACTCATCACACCAGGCTCGGCTCCTCTCCATCACCCCGCTCGCCCTCCAAAATGGATTCGCCATGATACACAAGTCGCGTGTTCCAGATCAGAACAAACGTGGTCGCCTTTTTGAAGCGGCGATCGATCGTCTTGTCACCTGGTGGTGTGAGATCTATTTTGCCATCACACCAGCCGGGCACATCAGGAGTCGCACCTTTGAGGACGTAGAGATTGCTCTCGCCAGCAATCCCGATGAGTCGGAGTCCGACGACAACGGTTATGAACGCATCCGGAGCGTCGAATCCCTCATGAAACATGTACTGATGCAGCGTGGGTCTAGAGATACCAGCGCGCAACTCTTTACTGCTCTTTGTCGGGCCCTCGATATCCCCGCTAGACTTGTCGTCAGCTTACAGAGCGTTCCTTGGAAATCGGGAGTTGGGAAACCAGCTGCTTCCAAAGGCAAGGGTAAACAGCCACAGAGACCTGCCGATGATCACGAAGACCTTGAGACCAATGATCAAACAGAGATGCGGGGATTCGCTGCATCGTCCTCAAAGTACAAAGGTACACCCAGACCGGACCATGTTTGCCGAAATGTTCTCGAAAGAACATCCCATCACTTACATTTTAATTTGCAGGAAAAGGCAAGGAGATAGCAAACCCAGTCACAAAAATTCGCACACAAAAAAGTCAATCGACTAGCCGAAGTGAATCACCTGCCATAGGGGCGAGATCACTGAGTATGTGGAACGTGTTTGCCACTTCACGTTCTGTCTAAGCGATTATGTCAAACGTGTTCGCAGAATCGCCGGATCCGACGATTGCACCACCCGTTTTTTGGACGGAGGTGTTTTCCCGCCCAGACTTGCGCTGGTTGCCCGTGGATCCTATCCGCGGCATTGTCAACAAACGTCACGTTTTCGATCCAAGTCATGCTCAGAACGCAGCGCCAATTAGGATCCCCATCAGGCAGGATAACCGAATGTTGTATGTTATTGGTCTAGAAGAGGATGGCTTTGGTCGCGATACTACCGCGCGGTATGCTCGCGAATATACAGCTAAAGTATCTAAAGTACAGGCTGTCGGTGCAGGCCCCGCCGGTGGCCGTAAAGAATGGTGGGCAAGAGTCGTGCAATCCATCACGAGACCCTATCGCCTCGTATGTATAACCTAAGCTCCGTGGATACACGGAGATGAATCCGTTCTGACGGGTTTCTTCTTGTCCACAGCAAAGGGATGACCTCGAGGACGATGAATTACACATGCATCAATTGACCGAAGGCATGCCAACCACGATCGCGGGCTTCAAGAATCATCCCTTGTGCGTATCTGCGTTTCCTTTGTTCTTGGGATTTTTTGTGGGGGTGTAGTTGACTTATCCTTATTGTGCCACGTTTTAGGTACGCCTTGGCTCGTCATCTCAGGCGCGACCAAGTCATTGATCCTCCTACGGAGCTTGGCAAATTTAGAGGGGAGTCTGTATATCCACGTTCGTCCGTGATTTCCTTGAAGACTGCGGAGAATTGGATGCGACAAGGACGTATAATACGTCAAGGCTGTCAACCCATGAAAATGGTGAAGCAACGTGCTGTGACCGTCAGTCGACAACGGGAGATGGAACTCGCACTCGAACGAGCAAAAGTGGAAGGCCACACTGGCGGTGATGAAGAGGTGATGCAAGGGATGTATGCACTCTCACAGACGGAGGTATACACGCCGGAACCTATCAAAGACGTGCGTCCAGACTCTTCGTTTTATTATTTTCCTTATTATTTTCCTTTTCATCGCCGTTCGTCTTGGGAGTTAACGTAACGTTTTCTTTTCGAGCAGGGGAAAATCCCAAAGAACGATTTTGGCAACATTGACTTGTACGTGCCCTCCATGTTGCCGGAAGGCGCAGCACATATCCTATGTACGTCTACCCGAATTGCTCCTTGCTTATCAGCCGGCTGGAGTGTCAACTTATCATGGGGTAGTTAAGGGGGCTGCGAAAATAGCCAAAAGACTTGGGCTTGATCATGCAGAGGCGGTGGTGCGTGCCACCTTTCTGATCGAACACGCGCACACTGATGATTTCATTTTTTTCTTTCGTTTGGGTGACGTGTTGCCATGTATCGATCTAGACGGGGTTTCAATTTAGAAATCGGAGGGCGATGCCTGTCATCCAGGGTATCGTCGTCGCCGCCGAGAACGAAAACGTGATCGTGGAGGTATGTGTCACCGTCTGGTTCATATTACATCACTCTACATCCCTAACGTTCTCGCACCCGTCCGTGGCTAACGTGACCTGTTTTTGGCGGTGATCTAGGCGTGCCTAGAAGCGGGACAAGATGCAGAAGAGAGAGCCCGTACAAAGCGGTTAGAGCGGGCCTGTAAACGATGGGTACGACTCGTACATGGTCTTCGCATTCGGGAACGACTGCAGAAACAGTACGGGTCGGCTGGGACGGACGAACCCGAGCATGGTACATCTCTCCAACAACAATCACAACAGCCAGTGCAACCACGAGAATCGTGGCTTGATACTGACGAAAATGAGGTAGGTCCACTGGACGAGGTTGACTCATGAGCTTTTTTTAATTTGTCTTCGTGGCACTATCGCTAGCAACCTGGAGGATATCTCACTACTGCGGATGACGTAGTACAGCCATTCCATCTCCCGCTCGACGTTCACCGGTACGACCCCGCGACGGTGGCAACGACATCCTCAACACGCTTGGGCGGGAATGACGACCGAGTTCGTCGCCATGCTCATCCCCGATTGGACGAGGACATGGACCTCGTGGCGGAATCGGTCTCTAGAGATCGGTTGCCTGCCCCAACCGGGGCTGATGACGTCGACGGGGACATGGAAGTATATGAGGTAGACGTCCACCCTCAGCCTCGTCAAGGCGTCCCAAAGACAATGCGTGAACTCGCCGAGTCGTATGCGCAGCAACAGGGGGAGGGAACGCCACCACCACGAAAAGAACAGGATGGAGATCTCATCGTGGCAGAATCAGAAGGTCGTGTTCTAGAAGAGGGGACGTCGCGCGAGGCACCGGGGCGTCGTAGACGACCGGGTACGAGCATGACGCGGACATCAAAGAAGAGGGCGCGAAGACGGGACGAGAGCGAGGATGCTTCTGATGTCGATGGGGAGGAAAGCACGCCTTCCAAGCGTCGGCAACTCGAGGCGCCGGTCACACCTGCCCCTACCCTGGCATCGACGCCCAATTCCAATCCTGGATCGAACCGCGTGCTTCGACCACGACCCCAGAAGAGCGAAGCGCGCGTTCGAGAAGAACGTGCGATAGAAGAAGCATATAGAAGGGCTGTCTCGGGCTAGACCCGCTCTATTCGCTTTATTTTCTAGAAAATACTGTACATCACTCCTATATCTATCCAATATTATTGTCGTTTTGTATATGATCTCCTAATACCACCGTGCTCGTGCTATGAAACGTGTGCGTCCGTCGAATCGGACGGTGGCAAGGGTACTAGACGTGCAAAGGTCAGGTAGGACGTATGTCCCCGTACGTCTGGGGACACCTTTGAACAATTGAGCTTCGCAGGGACTTGCACCTGACTCGGACCCGCGACGGCGCCTCCGCCGACCGTCGTTGTCCCATCATCCTCTGGCAGTGCAGGGGGTCGTACTGTCTCACGCCTCGACCCCTCCACCCTTTCGTCACTCTCCTCAAGCGCAGGAAAGAGAGAGACGGATACCTCCGTACCCACTCTCGCTCTCTTTTCCGTCCCTCGCTCTATCCCCATCCTTGTCCCAGCTCCCACCATCTCCCCCTCCATTGCCGTCCATTCCGATTCCGATTCCGATTCCAAACCCATCCCCCCCATCCCATCCTCCTGCTCCTGCTCCTGCTCCTCCCTCCCCTCTTCCTCTCGTTTCCGCTTCCCAGCGTTTTTCTTAATCTGCCGTTGTCGTTTTTCCTCTCGATAGTGTTCCATCCGTCTGAGTTTGTCGTTGATGTCGTTGAGCGGACGGGGTGGTGGGAGTTGTTGGACTTCGTGTGGACGGAGGAGGGTTTCGTACATGGTGATGTCTTTTTGAATTTATCCCGGGGGTAAATGAAAATGAAAATCGACCATGTGAGCGTTGGATATCAAAAGTGGGGACGATAGAGATGGAGAGGAACGGACCCGTAAAGCCAGCTTCATTGAGTGCGCTGACGGTACGCAAGACTTGTTCCATACATGGACTGAAGCAGCATATCCGTGTCGGACAGTCTTTCTGATCGGGTAAAGACAAAAAGAGCGTATCAGTTTGTCATACCATAAGATTCTCGCGTTATCAGTGGAGCTAGTTTGATTTCTTTTTTCGATTTTTTTTTTTTTTTTTTTTGGGGGGGGGTGTAGAAAATCTCGAAAAGGGAGACATACCCGCAATGCTTTTTTCGCATGCTCGATGGCATCCCAGGGTGCGGGGAGGTCCAGGAAGACTGGACGAAAAAGAAAAAACGAAGAAAAAAACGTGTGAGCGATGGGAAGAGCATGAGAGAGTGGAGCAAGGAGGAAGCGTACCCGAATCGACGAGGTTTTCGACCGTAAAGCCATCCTTGCATACGTTTCGATGCGTCAGCGTGACGATATCTTCCATCCCATGACGGACAAACTCTTCTCTGAACGTAGCCAACGACGCCACGCGATAGGGTGAGCAGCGGGGAGAGGGGGATGCCGGTGGGGAAAGAAAAAGAACACACACCTCGCCTTATCGGCACGCGCTTCATGAAACTCGTAGGAATAGAGATGGCCGGAGGTGCCGATGGTTCTAGCGACGGAGTGCGAGAACGAGCCTGAGCCTGTACCTGGGCGAATTGGAATGATCATGAGCAATGTGGTCGATGGTGTAACAAAGTCACCTTAATGAAAGGAGAATGGAAGAGGAGAATGATTGAAATATAGACTTGGTTCATCCGAATCTCATCATCGAGACGGGTGCAAGAGGGGCGTAGAATGTCGCAACGTGGTGAAGAAAGGTCGCAAAGAAGGGCAAAAAGAGAGTCTACCTGCTTCGATGACGCGGCTCCCGCGTCGAACGTCGAGCCACGAGGTGATGAAGGCGATATCAGCAAGATAGAGGATTTGGGTGCGGTGGGGTAGTGCCATCGTCCAGAGTTCTGGTGTGGGACGAAGGACGTGAATGAAGCCCTTGCCGTTGCGTGATCCGACTTTGGAGCCATAGGGAATGCCGATGAGATCGTTGTGCTTGTAGTAGCCAAAACGACTGTTCAAGTCCTTTCCTGGGGTGATCAGCAGCGGTTGCACGAGTTCTCTGGTCTTTTAGTATATGAGCGAGATGATGAACCAGTTTGGGCTGTTCGCACCTGCCATATAATGACGAGGTCACCGGGAGCGATCTCGCGGGCGTCTGACCACATTGTGACTCGGATCTTACTGGTAGCTAAAATGAGGCAGAGATTGAGGTGTGTTGTGACTTCGATGCGAAGATCTCGCGAATCGTACAGTTTAAATTAACCCGTTCTCACCGCCCCCATCAGACTAGTGGAGCTCCGGCCAACCGTGTTGCTCATGTATTTTCAGTTTGCCAGGCCTGATCGTGGCGCAGGCACATCTCATTCATAGGTGCGTCCCTGCCAGCATTAGAGTCTAGCGTCACTGCTTTTCTCGTATCTGTGGTAATTGCGTCGTAAAACGCAGGCTGGGGTCGTAATGTTATCCGAATGTTCATGCACTTCAAGTTCGGGCTCCGAGAATCTGATAATTAATTCGTGCTTGCAAGCTGACGATAAAAAGTCCACCCTCGCCCCTTCTCGGCGTCACTTCTCTCGTTTGTCCCCCTTTTCCTCCAGCTTTCTCCACCGTCATCTCACTCTGATCGTACCTTGTGCCTCCAAATGGATTCTGCTAGTACCACTCCCCGCGTCTCCTGTAGTATGTTCTTCTCTCTGAACACAATGTGTTACTGATGCCTTCGACAAGTTGCCATTGTCGACTTTTCAGAAGACGTGCGTTACTCGCATGTTCGTGTGTCCAACTATTCATGACCTACATAGGTTCGCTGGCTCTTTGTCACCGAGTCTATCAGCGAGCTCTTGGGTCCGTCCTCTGTATTGTGTCCTGGCCGTCTGCAACAACGCTCATGTCTTCCTTCTCCAGGCTACGAACCCCGCGATGTCATCGGGCGTCCTGCGCTCGAGCTCGTACACCCAGAGGAATTCCCTGCTGTTAGACTTCTCCACTAGTGCGTGTGGGTATTCATTCTCGTCCTCTCACTCTAATCGTCTCTCGACGTTCACAGCGAGACTATCCGCCAAGACAAGGCGGCAGTTATTGCCTATCTTCGTCTCAAACACAAAGACCCGTTCAAGGGTTATCTCCTTTGTGCCGTCGTCAGTTACTCCTATTCCTCCTCTTGTCGCCTGTTGTTGATCGTTCTGCAGTCACGTACTGTCGTCCATAATGTGATCGTTGGCAGTATCTCCCTCGCTGTACCAGGCCCCAAGGCTTTCCAGAACGCGTCAACAGCGCAAGAAGTCGTCGTCGTCACCCCCACCGCAACAGACTTCGAATTTCGCGTAGGTTCTCGGTCGGATCTTCCCCCGTTCATCATAACGCTTACCATCGAACCACAGCGCTGGGGTGACCCATCCCCCATGCCTCCCAGTCCGCTTCCGCTTATACCAGGTCTCACGGACATGCTCGAAGACTCCACTCTAGATAATGTCCAACCCAAACCCACGCCGCCTCCGATTCTCACATTCAAGCCTCTCCCTTCACAATCATCACGTTCGGCATTTATACTCGATCGATTCTCGATACACTGCCCCGTTCAATTTTGTTCCAATGACCATCTCCTATCTACCACGACCGTGATGGGCCGCAGTTTTTTCGACTTCGTGTCCCCTCGGAGTGACAAGATAGTCCGCAGCTGGATTGACGTGATCAAGGCATGGGGTGTCAACGAGCGTGGTCAGCCGAGCGACGGTGGATTTGGATATGGGAAATTCTTGCTCCTTCCGAAAGGTAGAGATTCTAGGTAGGGTCGCCCCTCTTCTTCCCAATGGCTTCTTTCCTTACACTCTACCTTTTTTTTCTCACCCAGGACGGATAGGCTGCCCGAGCATCCACCTCCGTCTCGCCGCCGCGACTTGACGGCGCCATCGTCGAGAAATCATGGGCGGTCGCCCGCCCCGACAGCCCATATGTCCGCACGTTCGAGAATACACGGGACACCAGCGCTCTCGAGTAATACGACAAAGACGATTGACCAAGAGATCTTGGTCGACGCCATTTTCTCGGGCCACTCTGACGGGATTTTGGTCATTCTCCGTACGACGTCACCCCGCCCATAATAAACATCATGATGGCGTCCTTGAATGAATCGGTGACATTTGCTCCACCATGACCGTGGTTTCTTTTCTCTTTCTCTTTTGCTTGATACCCTTGCCTGATTCAGAATTTGTACACTTTCTAGTCGTCTTTTTTTACGCGGCTGTATATCGGAAATAACAAGTTGTATCACTGATTGTTATTGTTCGACAAAAAAGCAAGAAAAAAAATGAAAATGAAAGAGGACAACAATGGCACATGAATCAAATCTGCGCATATCGTGCCAACAGCGAAGCCCCACGTCGCGGAGATACGCGCAGTACCTCATATTCACGTACACCAGATGTCCTTTCGGCGGTAATTGCAAAAGGGAAAAGAAACGCCCGAAATGGATTGTGCGAGAGTCATCCAACGTTTGATCTTACTCCGGCCAACTCGAAGAGGACATGGACTTGGACACTGAAGAGGTTGATTCCTTGCTTTAGTTTATTTTTCTGCGGCATTGGAACGGAAGAGAGAGAGAGAAAAGCGTGTCATTTTACCGGTCGAGATTGCCTCCCGTGTCCTTGACCACGTCAAACTCGTGCCGAAATCCCATTTCCCCCTCTTCACCCCCCCATGGTGCCGTGGAGTGCGGAGCGTCAGGCCCATCATGATTCACAAGATCTCGGCAAGAGGCGAAAAAAAGCCATGCTGGCGTACTTTTTTTTTTTTCATGCCTTGATTTGATTTAGGATGATGCTGTTTGTTACATAACGTGTTCGTAAGCTCCTAGGGATATAGACCCCAGGTGTCAAACGACGTGGAGGTGGACTGCAATTAATGCCGTCGAT
>JBBPLM010000204.1:2779-23615 GCA_038089795.1 Pulchroboletus neoregius | reverse complement strand
ATGACCTCCCGGTGACGGCGAAACTCTGTTGTAGTTAATCTTGAGTAAAACTGACAGGCATAGAGATCGTAGGACAAGACCACCTACCATCCTTGACATACCCATCTCCAAGCGAGCGCATCTCGATCGGGAGCCTCTTGTGTGCTCTCAACAATCTACGATATAATCTGAAACACGTTGACATAAACACCCCACAGCGCGTCGAATAGTCTAACTTGAAGCGACTTACGAGAGGGGTGGGTATATAGTCGCACTTGCTTTGTGAAGGTTCAGAGGTTTTGAAGAAATAGATTGTGCTGCACGAACATAACTCGTATGCATCCCTGAGCTGTCAACTTCTACTACAAGAAAACAAGTTGTAAGTGTCAGTCACTGGTCCAAGTGTGGTTGACTTGTGCTTTCGTAAGCAGACCACTAGCAGGTGTGACTTTCCCTCTTCCCAGGCTGACAGAAAACACTGCAAACAGTCGAGCTTTCCGAAAGCTATAGATCACCGGATTCGCTCTACGACATCGTAAGGGAACGGGAAACGGAGGGTTCCAAATTCCTCGACTCGGGGCCCAACGGAGGTCTCACCCACCATTGGTCTAAAACTAGGATTCCGGGACGACCCGGTCGAGTATGCGTTCCATTCCGAATTCCCCCGACAAACCTCTCCGAAATGTTCACGAGACGTACACAAGGACCTTCGTGTGCCATAGTCGAATCTTGCTTGAAGGCTCCAGCAGCCAACCGGGTACTGTTCTAAGTCATTTATTAACGCTGTGCGCACCGAACCTTTGGAAAAACAGTATCCTTGTGAACCGATCCAAACCACATTCTCACATGTCATATCATTCTTTTCTGATAGCAGGAGATGACGTGTTTCCTCGCCTCGGACCGTGAACCAGCTCATACGTACGATATGGAAGTGCGACGAATCGGTTAACGATGGTACGTACAGTAACTGAACTTGGTAGAGAGCGCTGTCAGCAATTCCTGACGTCGGTTGAATGTCGGTGGAGGTATCCCGGGTACAGCATAACTCTTGATTTCTCTCAACTCTCGAGTGCCACCAATCGATCGAGAACGCCGTGTGTAAAATGCGTCTTCCCTGATTTGCCCACCTGCGCTGAATTCCCGGGAAGTCTTGTCTCAACATGCTGATGCTATCACCCCGCTGTGGGATTACTGACTCGGATCTATCAATCATTGACTGCAACGCGGAAGCAGAAATGCAGCCAGTCCCACGGCTGAATTGGAAACGTCAACTTGAAACCGATCGCTAAATCGACGCCAGTGAATCGCATTTAATCATGCACGGACAAGATCGGCTTTCTAGGAACCTGTTTAGTGTACGACGTGGCAGATTTAGACAGAGAAATACCGTTTCTTGTTCCACCTAGCGATGGGACGTCAAGAGGGCCCTCGAATATGGTCATACGGAGATGAACGAGACCTGGCGATTCAGAGATATGGTGTTGCTTCAGGTGTTTACGAACTTTATGGGTAGATGAACCAGGTCTTGTATTCGTGTGTTCGCGTCCCTTTCTATATAGGGTATCTAGATGATTCGGCAGCTTATTCTCAATCCACCTTGCTGCCGTCGACAACGTAAAATACAAGACTTGGTTGGAGAACGCGAGAAGCCAAGGTACGTGGGCAGTGAGCGGGCCCCGTGCACCCATTACCATTTCGGGCTGGAGGGGTCAGGTAACTCAGGTAAGTGTGGTTTCGATGTGACGAAGCAGTGGTGAATCTGACACGCTTGACGGTGGGCCACTATATGTCCATGCGATGAACAAGGTAATCCGATTAGGTTCGCGAATGGGCGCACCGTGATACCGGCAGGTGACTCAAAGGCAAAAAAGACACGTTGACTCGTTCAGCGCTTTTTCACAGGGAAAAAAAAAACTGAACGGGTGGCCTCGATCGTGGAAAGCGACGAGGAGATGGCAGTCACTGGCCGACCCCACGCGGGCTTTTGATCGACGGCTGAGCCATAGCGCAGTGTCTGGTCACCAGACCAACTCACGCAGAAGGGGGGACCATGACATGGATAAAGTTGACCCACGTCCAAGTCAAGCCTAAATTTGCCTCGTCCCTTTCCCGTCTAGGTTTACCCGGCGGCCGTCGCCCTGGCAGAGGGATCGCGTGATGATACCGGATTCGAAGCAACACGCCCCCATGCGTTTCCACGCCTTCGTGGCGTTTTCATTCCCCTCCCCCTTTTTTTGTGCGTCACTCCACATCGTCCGCGGTGACAGAGCGTCACCGCCCAGTGTCAACTGAGACTCGATCGCAACGACACACCCCCATCGTGTTCGTTCCCGTGTCGCGGTGACTTTGGACCATCAAACAAGCACACGTTCCGTCTTGACACGTACGACCCCGTCAGCATCGTGATTCCCGCCTTTTTTTTTGGCATCGTATAGCCGCGTCACCGCCTCTCGACCCCGCTCCACATCTCCCTAACAGCCGAGACCCGACGGTGTTGGTCATGCCATCATGACCTCACGACCGCCCATATCCATATACATGGACACTTGGCACCCGGGTTCTCTGCTTGCCCATCAAACTCAACTTTACCAGCTGGGCGCCATCCTTGAGCACAACAGCTGTCACGCGAGGTTCTTTTGACACGCAGACGGGTCATGTCCGGTATTCGAGAAGGGCGGTTTATTCACGATTTGCCTATGGGTGACACGTTGTATGCGTACGTCACCAAAAAAAAAATCGATGGGATCCCTTGACCCCGTCTACTTGGTACGCGTTCACGTTGATCTCTTGAATGATCCCGATCGTTCTTTGTTCATGTCCCACCGCCGAACCTCGATCGATGGGCGCGAATAGGCGATCGATCGCGGCGATGGGTAGGTATCTCGGTTATCCGCTTGCTTCCCCCCAAAAAAAAACGAAAAATCGGTCACCGTTTATCGAGTGCTCGAAGACGCCGTTTATTTAATTGTAAAGAGTGTAACGGCGTTATTTACTGTAATGTACGGTACGTACTGGTTTTTTTTTTTTTTTGTAAAAAAAAAGGGAGTGCGTAAAAATACATCGAGGTTCAAACGTGTAAGAAAATCAAAAAAAAAAGAAAAAACACAAACCATTACTGGACGAGGAAAGAAAGATGCTGGGTCGACTCATATCTACAAATCATTATACATCATTAAACGGGAATGCATGTATACAAACAAAAGTGTCGCATATGTAGTCAATGCAAAAGCAGAGCAAAACCGAAAAAAAAACGAGAGTCTTTTTCATCGAGGGCTCAAAAGTGTGCTATAGTCACATGGATCTTCCAAAAACGTCTTTAAACTAGACACGTCCCCCTCCCTTTTCTCTTCAAGGTGGCGACGCCCCGCTCGATACCGAGTGCGACGTCCGGATAAATGATTGTTGAGGGTGCTGCATCTCCTGTCCGTACGCCTTGCCTGCCCACGGCGGAGGTGGCGGTCCAGGATGCGTACGCGCTTGACTCTGACTCTGAGAATGCGCATAATGCGCGTTGCCTTGCGGTCCGTGGGCATGCGGAGGCGGCAAGGGGTGTCCCTGTCCCCCATGCACATGGAGATGCGGCGTCCCCGAACTCGCAGGCGGGATTTGCGACGGTTGCGATACTTGTCCTTGCTGTTGCTGTGACTGTGACTGGCCTTGCGTCTGCGCCTGCGATGGTCCTTGTCCCGATCCCGGCTCGCTGTCCACGTTCATATTCATAGACACGATCTGGAAGGAACTCGTGTGTACGCTCATCTTGTCCAGGTCTACGTTCCCGTTTGAACCGCTTCCAGAGCTTCCACTGGTATTGGCCCCAGTCGTAGCAGCCCGTGCAGCTTTTTCGTTTTCTGCAGCGCGAGCAGAGGCGCGGAGCATATCCATGTCTATGCGCATCACGGTTCCGGTCCCGCCTTCTGCCGCGTGTGCTTTATCGCGTTTGCGCACGAGCTTGGCATAATCTGTAAACAGACACGAGGTTGAGCACAGTACAGTCACGTTACACGACGCACGATACGCACGAAGACCACAGGCATTACACAACGTCCGGGCACCATCCGGACCTCGTCGCCACTCTGGCGTTTCTCTAATATTACACGAATGACACTTTCCAGGCGGTGTTGCACGCTAGCGTTGCGAGTTCACTCAGTCATGGAAACGTAAGAAAAAACACGCTCACACTTCTCTTTCTATACTTGTTCTTGCCAGCACCGACAGCACCTCCAACAGCACCGGCCACAGAACCAGTGCCACCGGCCGCAGCCGCAGCGGCCGCTAAGCTCGTCGTGAGCGCGCGCTTGGTACGAATAATTTCCATATCTTTCTCGGCAGCACTGCGTTCTGCTGCTGTTTGTCCACCCGCTTGCCCTGTACCAATAGGCGAGTTTGAAAGCTGAAGTTGGGAAACGTGCGGGAGGGTGCTGGAGGTTTGCGTCTCCTCCCAGGGACGTTTTGGAGCACGCGTGTCCGGATCGATCGGTGCTCCACTCGAGGAACCACTAGCATTTAGTGCGGGATGAGAATTCGTTCGGTCACCAAATGCAGGTGATGTGATGGACGAATGGGGTGCGGATCCAGGAGCTAGAGTGGATGATGATGCAGCAGATGCGTTTGCCAATTTGCCTGATGAGGGTGATCGCAAGGATTCAAGAAGACGGACGACTTCTTGGGCACGGTGAGTCATTTCCGCGAGCTCTTCCGCAGATGGCTGCGCGAGTGGTGTCGACGATTGCAATTGCGCTGCGTAATACCAGGAAAGTCAGAAACACGTCGGAGAGATGGTCAGAGAACCGAGTCAGTAGATGAATTCCCACTCACCATAGCGAGTCGCGAAATCGTACAACACCGTACAATGCTTCAGCACCTCGTGCATGACGCCCTCCCGCTCTCGGTCCCGTTCTCTCTCCTTTTGTTCCTTCTCTCTCAGCTCCGCTAGCCGCTCACGTTCCTTTTCCCTCTCTCTTTGATCCCGTTCGCGTTCCCTCTGAATCTCCCGCTCTCGCTCACGTTCCCTTTCTCGCTCGCGCTCCCTCTCGTGTTCACGTTCTCGCTCCCTTTCTCGTTCACGTTCACGTTCGCGCTCCTCTTCGGCTATAGCACTCAAAGAGAACCTCGCTTCCCTAGCATGCATGGTATCGGCTGGAGAAACATACGCGGGGCGGGGAGCCTCGGGATGATGCATCTGTTGTTGTGGTTGCGAATGAGGAAGCGAGTGTGATGGTTGTGTTTGAGCCTGGGTCGGATGCGTGGAGTGAACAGTTTGGACAGGTGCGTGCGTAGGGTGGGATGGTTGAGGACCATGTGAAGGCTGAGATAAATGGGACGAGTGGGGTGTAGGTTGTGGCGGAATGTAGGGTTGCGATTGTGAATGTGGTGCGACACTGGAAGAATGTTGCGAATTGGATGCCGGAGAACCAGTATAGCCCTGTGCTGTATGCTGGGGATACGACGAGTAGCTGTGCGATTGTGCATTCTGTCGTGTGAGCTGGTGCTGTGACGGAGGCGGCGGCGGCGGCGGACGCTGCGAGGGTACAATTGCTGGGACTGGCACAGAGTCGGGGGCAGTGTAGCCATTCCTCGAGGGTTCGCTGTTGCCGAGGGGATACGCACCAGTAGAACGCGAATCACCAAACGAAGACCGTTGACTAGCATTACTAGGAATATATTGAGGAGGTGGACCATGCCTTTGCTCGGCTGGTACATAGGACGATGGGACAGCAGACGCTTCGGAAGTGGCGTACCCATGCCTTGCGTCCTGAGCGGATACATATGCAGAGGACTGCCTCGTCTCTGCAACATACGGGGCAGCTGTTGCTCTATTACTGGCATGAGATTCCTGCGCGTGAGGGTAACTAGCACGCGAATCCTGCGCGTTTTGAGGACGCGTCGGACCCTCTGGCGGATAATTGACCCGACTGGGGGGATCCTGAGCGTAGCCGGCTGCTGGGCGTGCCGCAGGCTCGGGAGCATGCGACTGAGGGTAGGTATATTTTGAGTCCTGCGTATATGCGCTCGTACGTGGCTCTGGAGGGTAAGAGCGAGCTACCTCGGACTGGGTCTGAGACGGGACGTGCGCCGAAGGTTGAGCTTGGGCGTAGGATGTTCCGGGTCGCGAAGAGTCGCCCTGGTGGGAATATGCGGTGCGGGTCTCGTGCTGAGGATATGACTGGGAGTGCCTTGCATCGATAGCAGCGTTGGCAGGCACGGATGTGGGTGCAGGAGGATGCGGATACATGTCATGACGCGAATCTATGCGTGTATCAGCCACTTTAGGTTGCGCGTGGGGGTACCGGGCGCGATCTGTGACCGAAACACGAGAGTCCCTGAGAATTCAACGGAGGAGTGTGAGGACACGTTGGAAGAGGTGTTAAAATTACGTACCGGGAGTCCTGGACTTGTGAATGACTGCGGACAGGTTGTGCTGGTCCTTGGGGGCCATAGGTTGTACTAGACCTGGTATCATCGAAACCATATGTCGATGCGGAAGTAGATGGGGGAACGTAATGAGAAGATGAGTGTGCATGTGACTGAGTCGGCGTTGGAGTGGGGGATGGGGGTGGATGGGGGTAAGCGGAGGTAGGTGTTGGATATGCATTTTGAGATGGGTATGGAGGGGCAGTATTAGGGTGGGGGGCAGACGCGTAAGATGGGGAGGTAGAGGGACTGAAAGTGGGAGAAGTTGAGTTTGCTGTGTATCCGGGAGAAGTGTTGTATGGGGTGTAGGGGGCGGAAGTGGAAGTGGAAGAAGAGGGATAGGAAGGGTTGTATGAATGGGACGTGTTTGGGGTGTATGGGGATGGAGGGGGATAAGTCGACCGATGTTTTGGTGGGGCAGGAAAGGCGGTGCGGGTGGATGGATCGACGGTAGTGGGTACGAGGGGAGTGGTGCGCGCAAAGGAGGAAGATTGGGTCGAGGATGGGAGTTGGGCGTGGACCTGAGACGGTGTTTGGGAGTGAGCTGAGGTGGGCTGGTTAGTACCGTGTGAATGCTGTTGCTGCCAAGTGGAGGTGTCATGATCGTGCTGCTGGCTCTGGGACGATGTCTGGCCCTGATACGGGAATGGTTGTCGATGGACGTACGCCGGCGCGGATGCAGGAGTGGGAGTCGGGTAACCAAAGGCTGAAAAGGACGTGCCATTGGTACTCGTCGGGGGAGAAGTGGCAGGAGGAGGAGGATGGTTCGGGGACGATGTATTCACGTCGACGTCGAACGTGGTGTAGGCAGACTGGTCGGGACCGGGATGCGCGTCGTGCTGGAGGGGCCGAAACTGAAAATTCAAGCTCTTGAGCGGAGGAAGCCGAAAATCGCTGGATGGCACGTGAGGGGGTGGATTTGAATTTGAGTGGGGGTTTGGATAGCGGTGGTGGGCGTGGTGAGCATGCGAAGAGGCCATTGTACGGATGAGACGGTGTTAGCGCAGCTAGAATAATAACGTTGAATGGAAACGAGATATCGCCGATGTCGATGACGGCGCACTGCAATGTAGATCTCTGCAGAGACTGGCCAAGTTGGCAAGTCGAGAATCTGAGCAGTACCCTTGGCAAGCGAAATAGAACGCGAACCTGACTGTCAGAAGAGAGTGAGAAAAGAGAAAAAGAAAAAAAAATTTGACAGAGATGGAAAAAAAGAAAAAGAAAAAGAAAAAGATAGAGAAGAGAAGAAAAGGAGGAGCGATGATCAGTACAGAGTCCAGTGGACGGAGGAGGGGAAGAGTATGGGCTAGGAATGGAATGGGGTCGTCCGTGCCGTATCTCCCGATGGCGACGGATCTCACTTGCACCCGCTGACACGATGCAAATCTGCGTCGTATATCTTCCCACGCACCAAATCTGGTAATACTCAGATTTCCCGATTTCACCGATCCCCATAGAGTTCGAATCGCTCAAGCCAAGCGTGGAAGACGACGTACCTCGTACAAGTCTCCTCCTCGTTCTCGTATGGATATGGGTGTGCTAATTCACCCCTCGTCAGATTATAAGAGGACATCCAACACCCTCCAGTGGCTGTCCGCCTCGGATGAATATCATGTCATCTCCCCTCTACCCACAAGATCCAGACCAGGCCCCCATGCGCACCCCTGGCACGCATTCAAGCTCACCCCAAATCGACATCATCATCATCACTCCTTCCACGCCCTTGCATGCATGCCCTTTCTACCTTGCACTACTACTACTACCCTCTTTACGATCCTATCCGATCCATCTTTCCTTTTACAGTTCTTTTCGTATTTTCCAAATCGAGGTACCGTGGCGCCCCGGATTGCCGTAAAAAAAAAAAAAACGCAGTCTTCCCTCAGATTCGCCACGTGTCATCCTACATTGGGATCTAGATGGCGGCTCGTCACTCCCTCCTCCTCGTGCACTACCGCAGTCGAGTTGTCTCTACTTTCATTCCTCCCGTGGACACCACGGCCAACTCATACTCATACACGTGTCATCCTGCCCGCTCATCTTTCTTATCACAACTTTGTTCACATGAACGCTCCACTACACACCCTCCTACTCCATCCTCTCATCCAACCTAATCCCAATCTCATTCCCTCTCTCCATTCAAACACCCCGATCCACCGCACTTGTCGGCGCACTCCCCCGTGGCGCTCTGGTACCGCCGCAACATCCACCATCGGTCCCATCCTATCATGATCCGAACCGTGTCATTCATTCCCTTCATCTCCTTCTCGAGCCAACCCTCATTCTCCTTAATTCTTCCGCGGCGCGACACCCGTTTACTGCGACTTTGCACGGTAATAAGATTACCTTCATTAAGGTGGCTCTGATTTGCCGTTTCACGATCGTTTGTATCTACTTCGTAATTTTGACGTACTCGAGACGTGTCGGTGCCGTAGGTTTGGTCTTTCATGTCTTTTGATTTTCACTTGTCATTACCGGCAAAATCGCTCTCCCTCCAGTCTTCATTCTCGACTGATCCATTCGGCCTTTTACCAGCTCGTATAGGGGATAGATCGAAACGGGGACCTCTTGAGCACTTACTGCCGTCGCTTCTCGTTGCAGCCCCCTCTTCTTCTTTTCTCGGTGGCGTGCTGACTGACGTCTTTGCCGCCGTTCAGGAAATGTAAAACCACATTCCCCGCTTATCCACACCGCCTTTGCTTAGCAAGCCCTGGTGGCACTCCATACGTGTCCCTGAGCCATCCCTTTCTCTCAACGTCCATCACTTCCTTGGCATCATTCGGACATTGTTCGTGCCCAGGACACTGCGATTCAACATCCTCATGCTCATTATTGCCCCAATCACAGACCGTCCAACCCCGGCATGTCTGATATAAATCACCAAGTCATCCTACGCCGTTGACAATGCACTACAGTTATAGACTATATGAAACTGCGGACGTGCACCAAAGTTGTCGCTCGAGGCCTCGCCTGTTTTCAAATAACCACCCTCGAGCTGCGGTTTGATGATGGGCCTCGCACTCGCAGTGCAGACGATACCGACGCCCTGTCACACCCCTCGGACAGCCGGTTTTAAACTATGTAGCTTTCTACTCACATTTCAGGCCATCACGCATTTCATCCGCAACACACGTATTCACGGCGACGTCGTCCGCATCGTCTTACTCACATCCTTTCAGCACCCCTCGCCTTTCACGGCCACAAGGACGGAGAATGGACGAGAGCTTCACCCTGCAACCACACTCGACATCACATATCAATATATCCAGGGCCCAATCGTTCACCGTCCACAACACACGCTTCTCAAGGGAAGCACAAGTATGTGCGCACCGTGCCTTTTTCTTCCATTCCATCCCACTTTCATTTCACGCGCAGATTGTCAGCCTTGGGTTTCATTTTCGCGCCTTTGAGGGGGCCGCTTCTGTGACCCAGCAACGGATAACCCCTTGATGAATACGTACACGCGTGATCGGATTCATTTGATCCCGGGCGTGCGGTCAAGTATCAGCAAAAAAAAACACATAGGAGTGTCTTTTCATACACAGCCCTAGTAGACTCGGGAGGAACCTATCAAAAGGAAAGGGGGAAGAAGGGATCCCAACTAGATCCGTCCCGTCCGCGAAACAAAAAGCAAAAAAAAAAAAAAAATCGCAATTTTCCAAAAGGGTAATTGCTAATCTATATCAGATCAAAACGATCTAGCTCCGATTTAGGAATAGTAAATAAAAATAAAAATAAAATTTTCGGGTCGTGTCCGGGTGCAAACCTAAAGTATACTTGTGTTTCTCAGCCAATCTGAAGGCGAAATGAGGGTGGAAAAAAAACTTTGCATCTATGGGCGTCTCTCTCTTCTGATGCGTTTTTTATATACTTATCGATCGGGTCAGACGACCTAGTCTCACTTTGTGGTGTGAACGTTGTGAACTTTATATATTTCACTTTAGGATTAGACTACGTGCGTTGCTGCATTGTGTGTAAAACGCAGAACCCAGCACCCGCGAACGGAGAACAACGTTATCGAGGCCCATCGACAGTATCATGCATGTCCAGTATGCGTCAACGATCCAAACTGGCCGTCACTGACTGACTCTCAACGCAACACGTCCACCATCGAATGTCATGCCATGCCCCGGCAACGCTCCCCATCATACATGTGACCATCCACACTCGACTCGTCATCAATCCCAGTGACAAGCGTGACGCACCCGGGTAGACCATTCCCAGGTCCACGAGATCAAGATGGAGACCTCACGTTCTTCTTTGTGCGACAGACATGATCTATGGGCGTCTCGAGTTATCGATCGGGCCGTGTATGTACATAGTACAGGGGACGTGTGAAACTAGGCGTTTCATTTAGGATTAGACTCGTATACGAGTTTAGTAAGAGGGTGGGGTGGAAAACGTTGGGCGTGTGGCACCGTCGTCCGTTGTCGTGCGTGCGTCGAGTCGACGTCACGATTCTGTGCGGTGATAAAGCCCTCGACGACATCTCTGTCCATTCGAACGATGCGTGCCCACTCGACATCATCGTCCTGTGCGAACCCGGGTGGATCTTTGCCCGAAGAGTCGGACCTTGCATCTATGGGCGTCTGGGGCCCCTTATCGATCGGGCTCTGTGTGCACGTACGCCGTACGTGTGAAATTTTTATTCATTTAGGATTAGACTCGTTGAGACCCTGATGGAGGGAATGGAAGGAAGAGGCGTTTAGCGTGTGTGTGTGTGTGGACACTGCAGCGAACGACCCATCGCGCATGTTTCGACGGTATCGATCCTGGGGGTAACATGCCGTCCGTCCGTGTGCTGCGTGTGTCCGTCGTCCCCGTATCCCGTGTGGACTCGTCCTGTTTGCGACACGAAGACGTGTTCAATCCCTCGTCTCGTCTCACCCAGCACACTTGACGATGATCTGTCTCGGATCTGTTGCGCGCGTGTACGCGCGTTGTGCATACGCCGCGTCGTATCCGAGTCCCCCCGAAAAATAGGACGACGAACACGTGGTACACGCCCTGTCGCGTCCCCTGCCATCTTCCGACTTGCCAAGTCCATCGGAAGCAGAGAACGTACCGCCATACATAATGGACATGTCCCTTTTTTCAAGGGACACGTCGACGTCCTGTCAAACGTCATCGCCGTGCGGCCGCCGCCGCGGGCGTGAGGTGGCGTTCGTCTTGTACGGAATCAGGTTCACTCGACCCGTCCCCGTCCACCTCTGATGAGCCCACCTGTGGATGATAACGCGCACGCGCACGGTTCAAATTCAGAGCCTAAACTTGAGTGCGGCTGCGCTCGATGTGTCGTCAGGGATGCTGCGACATGTGTCAGTCACGTCGTCGTCGTCGTCGCCATATCGGGCACGATGCATCATCCGTATCACCAGGCATGTGGAAACGCATCGACGCCGCATCTGTGTCATCACCTGTTCTCATCGGACGGCATCGTCCCCGTTCAACCTCCGAATCTTGACCTAAAGATCCGAGAAGACATGGTCGTCGATAAGCAAGATCCTCCCTTGGCAAATGGGTGACTACACGTTCGTGAACTGATTCTTTAGAAGCGCCACCCCGGTTTGATAGCAGGAACAGAGACGGGGTGTGATCACCGAGACGGGGATGGTAGCCCGCATACTTGATGCACAACAACGTCAGCGAGATCGGCTGGACGGGACCAAAACAGACCGTACAGTTCCCATGTGCTGCTTATCGTGTATAGCAACGATAAGGTCTACCTCGGTTGTTTTGTTATCATCGAGATGAATTCAGGGAGGGTGATGGATGTAGACGCGGGCGTTTTTTTCCAGGCGACTGTTGACCCTGCGTGAAAACCAATTCTCCAACATTGCGAGATCACACTACTAAGATATGATTCTTCCAGCGCGGTGCAATGACGTGAGATTAGACCGTCAACACCTCGATCCCATCAAAGTGTCAAAGGGAGATGCATTATGCATTACAAGGAGATCCTGCATCAGATACAAAGACCGGTTGAACAGATAACGTTTTCAATCATGATGTAGAAAAAAAAAGATCGACAAATCACGTACTAGGAAACACGTGGGGTTGCGTTGGATATGTAGCATCGGCATTCAGTCATGCTACGAGATATAAAACCGACCTTTTCATCCATTCTGATCATGACAACATGACCCACGTTCGTTCACAACCGGTATACCGTGACCTCTCCCGAACTCGATCCCAGCGCGATCAACCCCCGTGCTTCGTCATAGTCCAAACACGACTGGCCGTTTCCGTCGTTTGCGAGAACGACCTTGACCTGCGCTTCCGACCCTTGATTCAATAAACCGGGAAAGAGGGCGACAACAAGTGCCTCGCGTGACGTGGACGCGGATATGTTCTCCACGAATTCATTGTCGGCGATCAAACCAGCTGCGGCCCAGTCCGAGGGTTGAACCCAAACTGCCGTTCCGTAAGACCCAAGGACCATGTCGCTGCAGGGGAGAGGGCCTCGGTGGTGAGAGGTGAGGCTGGAGACTAGGTTGAACGGGAATGAAGGGGAATCGTGTTCGATCGAAGATGTGTCGTGGGGTGTGTGTGGTGGAATATGATCGGAGTTGGTGTTCAAAGTCATGAATTGGAACTCTTCTGTCGGTCTCCACGGGTCGTCTCCCTTTTTGCGGACGAGCAATGACAAGGGTGAGGAACTGACAGGGCAACTGGGCAAAGAATGTCCCGACGCCAACGACACACCGTCAACCCAACCAAAGGATTTGAAAACGCGAGGCAGAATGACGTCAAGATCGTCGCCCGGCAACACCATTCGGGGTTCTTCAAAAACGCAAATTGAACGAGCCCTCACGACGAGGATGCTCCCATGGGTAAAACCAACATGAAGTGGTTTGTCCTGCACATGACTGAGTGTATGATGACTAATAATGTATGGATCAGTCTCATCACCTGCCACGTATTTGGACTCTTTAGCAACGCTTGTTCTTGCGTCTTCCAATTTAGTATCAACGTCTCGGAATCGTGGTCGCACAAGGCGACGAAGTCCCCATTTAGAGCGATCGGTTTGCTGGACGTATCCAACGTCCTTCGGTGTTCAATTGTTACACCATGCGCGTCATCATCATATATGGCGAGGATCTCGACCGTCGTGTGACTAGACACGGTTCAGTGGAAACACTAAGCCCAGAGCATAGTTCAACACAAACCCATCTCTGTGGACAGAAATGGCGATCGCTGCATCTGACTGGTCATCCGTGTTGACAGCGATACCATTGAACAGCGCTTTCCCAGGACTCCACTCTGTAACCACCTGGAAGGAATCGCAATCCCAGACACACAGGGACCACCAGATGCCGAGAGAGGTCGTGATAATCCAACTCTGCCCACGACGGGAAAGGAACTTAATCTCTTCTATGGCTCCAACTTTGCTGGGAGAGGACACGACGTGATGAAGCGTTGTCGTGGGTGATCTCCAGTTGAGGCCGAGTTTGTAGGCGCGCAGTGTCTGTCGTTCGAGATCCTTGGCGGCAAATGATGTCAGAGGACGTTTTGGGAATGGGATACCATTTCTGAGGATCTCATTCGTGCAGGCAGTCTTCCAAACGGCGTGTTGCTCAGATACGAAATAGAGCCGTCGAGATACCTATCAAGTAGGAAAATCAGGAACCTGAAACACGGCAAGATATGTGAGTCCTTCCCACCTGTCGAAGGAGAAGAATCTCCGGGATGGAGAGTGCGGTAAAGACGCAGATGAGGATGTCGTGATTGAGAGCATCCAGAGAGAGCGTCATCTATTCGTACACCACTGCAGTTTGGCTCGTTCAAGCTGGCGGTGATGTTGGTGGTAAAGAGACAAGGCTGAATCATCAAGATATCTGTACTCCAGAAAAGGCAAGTAGAGATTGGACTCGTCTCACCTGTAGTACGCACTGACAATTCGAATGGCCCCAAAGGAACCAACAAGACACCAACTTTCTTCTCGACTTCAATACCAGTCACAGGTTCCTGCATTTTTACAAAGGTTTCACAACAAAGTCAAGGGTATAACGTCTGAAGACGACGACGACGACGAACCACAGTACTACGATGATGGATCAGGCAGACCTCCCATTCCCGTTCGCCCAGCCATCCCAGAGCGCCCAAGTGATGATCCTGGAAGTGCCGACGAGGACGACGGGGACGAAAAACCACAAGTGGTCGTGTTGAAAGCTGGGAAACATCTCACGGAGCGAGAGGCGGAGAACGAAAGACGAAAAGGTCTCGTCGTTGCGTGTCTCGTTATCTTTCGACTGCGCTCACGCGTTCTTGGAATAGAGAAGGGACTTCCTCCTCTCCCTGTATCTGACGACGAGTCGTCAAAACAGGACAATAAACAGTCTTTGAAAGATGCTTTCAAGTCGAAGCAGACTGCACCTAGTCTGTCCTTTTCATCCTCAAACGCAAAGTCAAGCACAAGCTCTAATAAGCTCAAGCGTCGAATCGTCACAGAGGGAGAGGACAGTGGTAATGAAGGTGATAAAGTTAAAAAGGCACCGAAAAAGAAATCAAAGCGAGAGGGCAAGAGTTTACTGTCATTTGGAGAGGACGTTTGAGGCCTGACGTGGCCCTTGGGGCCGTACAATTCCAGCATCTCCCTTGTCACAGGTCAGTCTTGGGTTGTCGCTTTTCGAGCAGTCACCGATAAGTCGTCCAAGGAGCCGAGAAGAGCGTCAGCTTGTTTCTCTTGCTAACGAAACGTATATCATTGCGGTGACAGTATGTTTACATCCTGACGGCTCCGTGTCTACTGAGCGGACAGTTACTCCTATGTGTCGTAGACCCTGCCATCTGGAAGCAATTCCGCTCGTCGGCGTGCGAGGAGTCGTGTCCAGGGATATCACCCTGCAGTCTATTTATCACTTATTACGTCTGCTCGCCAGCAACCCCATACCCGCATGCCGTTGCTATCAAACAACCTGCACGCTTCATTGCCTTGCTGGCCCTTTCTCATGTTCACCTGGTCCATTGTTCACATATTCCGTTGCATTTCTAGAGCAGTTCCATTACATGTTTACACGGCGTTCTCGTTCCGCTAGATAACCGGCCAGACTTACGCGCCCCGCGGAAATGGCGATTAGCTATGCTCAATGTCGGACCCACATCCGTTGTTCCATATTATGGGTTCTAGCCGCATCTACAAGGTCAGTGTGTATGACCAATCGAATTTTAAAGCATCCTACAGATCTTTCGTTGATACATTCACACCACGGCCTTGTCATAACCATCCCCCACCGGTGCTTGTGTCGCCGCCCATGCTGTATCTACACGCGTGATTCGGAACTGAATACCATGCAACCATCTCAATGCACGTTTGACGAGCCTCGTGCAAGCGACCATGCGACACGAGCCCGACGCCCGACCTGGCACGGATCCAGAAGGAATCTACACAACATGGAAGCGTGATTAATTAGACCATAATGAAGCCTACGATGGCTGCTGCGTCGGCAACGAGAAATGCGTTTGTCTGTCCTGGATCGCCTAAAACAGAGACCAGACACATCGATCAAGCGGTTCGACCTAGCTGTAATCTGACTCGGAGGTGCTGCTGAAAAGCGACGCTGTGTCTCATTCATCGTTTCGACCTCGAGGTGTTTCAAGCGTCTTGCATTCTGTAGCGACAATGAATTAAACAATTTGTACACGTCACAAAATTCGATGCTATGATGTTAGAATTAGAAAGGGAACTACCCATCTGCCACTACGACGCAGCTCTTTCCAATGAACTCGCCCTTTAGAAAACTTGCGAATGCAACTTCGGCATTCTCCAACCCCCTCGTGACGTTCTCCCTATATGCCAACTCTTTGGAGGCGAGTAACGCAGGTATCTCTTTTTTGAATGCATCCAAGTATTTTGGGAAGAGAGAGTTGACAAGGAATCCATATATCGAGATTTCCTTGACGATAATGTGGACCAAGTTCTGTCGAGTTTGTGTCTTCGTCAAGCCACCGAGTCGAAAGATCAAATGTGAACAAACGACTCACTGGAGATAGCTGCGCACGACCGTACGTGGAAACCATCCCACATTCCTGCAAACACATGAGCCTACGTAGATCAACATGGCATTTCCCGACTTACGATAAATCGAGCATATTTCGCGGCTCCGTTCAGTGCGTCCACCAGCGTTTCACCGCCCACGTTATCCCAATAACTGTCCCCTGGTCAGACACACCATAGAGCGTTCGAACGCCAGGAACATACATGTCAATCGGGCCTTCCTTGCCCAACACCTCCGATGTCTTTGTTGTCTTGTAATTGAATGCCACGTCAGCGCCGAGGTCTTTCATGAATTGGACTTTTTCATCCGAACCAGCAGATGCAATGACTTTCAGGCCATCCCGCTTTGCGAGCTGAATCAAGAAACTGTAAAATGTCACCCCCGTCATTCGCCCACCCATCGACAACGAGGAACAGGCAGAGACTGACGATCCGACTGCACCAGCCCCGCTCGATACGAACACGACTTCTCCCTACGAAACACGGCGTGAGCTCGTACACGCAAGAAACATCCCGAACAATCTCACTTTCTTTGCATGTGCATACTCCTTCCAGCCGAAATATGCAGTCATACCTTGGAACAATCAGTACACGCGTCGAAACGACGACGGATAAATGTGCTACCAGGTAATCCGGCTGCTCCGAGAAGGACACTCCAAGGGAGGTTATACTCGTTCTCTATTTTGTTAAAGGACTCGATATCGTGCCGTACCGAGTATTCCTCCCATCCTGTCATAGAGTCAGCATAAACATGGAGACTAGTCATTGCACGCACTGTAATTTCCGTGCAAGTAATCCCCAACCTGGAAAGCTGGATTCTCAGAGCGTACAACGATTCCAATCCCGGAGCTCCGAATGCTAATGGACAAGGATTCGAGTTGTGTGACGATGTCGACAGAACGTGAAGAACTTACGCTTCTCCGATCTTGAAGCTGACCTATCAAGTCGCCAAGAGTAAAACTCAGTTTCGTTGAAGCATTCCGGCAGGATGAACTTACAGCAAGGTTTGGTGTCATCATGGCATGCACACCAGGTGCCAGCGACAGCACGAGGGTCTTGAGCAGGATGCCCCCATTCAGAGGAACATTGTCAAGGTCAATTGTCCCACTTCCGTCAAACGAGGTTGTCTCGCCAGGAATGATGGTGCCTAGGTTGCGGCGCGACACGCTCAGAGTCGGTGCAGTATGAGTGCATTGCGCTCACCTCTAGAGAATTCCTTGAGAATGATACACTTGTTGGAGACGAGGGCCATTGTCGACGGAATCAATGATGGGCTCTTTGAAAGTTTCCTTTTAGTCGTGGGCAATTGATTTTATATCTGGAGTTGGCCGTCATAAATCCCATCGCCTTCAGCATCACTGCCACGCGCACCGGAGTAGGCCGATCATTGATCCGAAATGCGTTCAAGATTACATAAATGAACACAGGAAGTGATGATGGGCAGCTTGGCAGGGTAAACCTGCGGTGCGTGGAATAGTCGTGTCAGTCGTGAGAGGCTGGCAGGTGGCATCGGACTGTAGCACTTGTCGTCTGATCTTCAGAAGCTAGGTCGAGCCTTGGCTGTAGTATGATATAAGTCCTTCGCAAGCGTTGTCATGTGTCAATGTCACTCTGACTTGAAAAAGAACAAGCTCACCATTACTGTCATCACACCTGCGTAGGCACGGCGAAAACTTGAATGCCTTAGGGTGATTTCAAGACACCGTCGAAGACTACCTGAGCAGTGATCCGGGACCGGGATGGTTGTTGATGTAGTAAATTTAAACGGTGGTAACCAACATATTAGCCAGACGTAATCGGTGACCCTGATATTGCGTTCCTGTCTCATCATGGTCTCCGTACCCATCATCGACTACGAAAACCCATTTTACTGCCCGAGCCCCCTACAGTTTCATTCAATTCGTCTTGCCGATTCGAATGACGATCTCTCTATTTCACCATTCTCTCAAAAAGGCGCGTCAGCAGCACAGGCTCTGGCACACAACCACAAAGGGGTGAAAACTCGAAACTACGGTCAGCCCGGCACGAGTATCTCCAGCATACATGCGTTGGTATATCGTGTCGTAGATGATCTTTTTGAAGAACATGTTGTTGGACACAAGCTGGCAAGCATCTCGTACGACTCGAGTCCCTGTGCCAGGTTTCTCTCCTCTTTAGATGAAAGGGGCCCGGTTCGGAAACGCGCAAGGTATACACGCCCTACGAACGAGTCCAAGCTGAACTCGTTTGCGATTCCCGATGGCGAGTGGAACGAACACTGCGGCATCAAACAGGAATACTTGTCACCAGCACTCCCGGACAGGACAGAGGAAGAAAGGGTTTATGAAGCTTCAGAGGAACAATACGAAAAAACTCCAGGTAAACTGATTGATCCATGTGGAATCGTGTTGGCGCGTCCACTCTTCGCCGCTGATTCACAGGTACTAGCCTCTATTCCTGACTGCCACGTGGAGGACAGAGTGACAACGCGCACCCTTCTTTTACGTCTCGACCAAGTTTTCCCCAGAATGGGTTTCAGAGAGGCGGTAAATTCTGCTGAGCACCTTTGGCCAGAGACAGATGCTCAATATCGTTATGAGCGTCACCAAGCGCTTGTCGATTTACTTGGAGAAAGGGGTATAGTGACATTTAGATATCTCAACTTTATAAGCAAACTTGATGACCTTTTAGGTGTCCTGAACGAGTATGCATTGACTGCACTCCATGACGCAGAATTCCGTCATCTGGACCTCGGGCCTACGATGAGTGGGATCAACGAATTAGACTTACCTCAAGGTGATGTTATGCGTGGTACGAATCTGATCCCGTTCGCTCGAGTAGCACAAATCCACCTTTGTAATAGTATTCAGCCAGCCAGGGTGGTTTAAGCATCTCCGATCACTTTCCTTGGCAGGAGGACGCCTCCGGGACGACTTTGATCTCGCATACATCCAACCATTTCGTCGGATAGAGAAGCTCGTTCTGGCAAACACTGGTATTGGCAACGAAGGGTTTGCTTGAACATTTTGTTGTCTTCTCGGCTCTACAGCATGTGCTTCTTCAGGGTATTCCTCATTCTGGCCTTGAAACACAACTTGCGACACCTCAACCTGTCTGGGAATCCTTCGATCAATGACGATTCGATGCCTGCGCTCATATTACTCGACGACCTGCAATATCTCTCCGTATTCGGAACGGGCGTCTTGATGCCCGGACTTCGCAAACTGGCGGTGGCCATGAAAGCAGGTAAGCGTGTCATGGACATCAAGATTCCTAACGTGTGTAAGGACTATATCGATCGTAGGCTCACGATACTCTTGGGTCTTCTCATGTTCTGATGATATTGTCAGGGATGCACTGGCAATACCTTTTGCACCCAGCACCTCCGCTCATCTCGGATCCTGGCATCGTTGGCATGTTATCCAAAACAGCTCTCTCGCGCAATCTCGAGGCCCATGCGATTATCAATTCGACTATAGTTTCCACTGGGCCGCACGACGAAATGGAGGAGAGGCTTTTGAGGATTCTGGAGACGAGAAAGCTTGACCTTGTTGTTCGAGAGATGCTCGTTGACAGGGAGGCGCAAGGTAGTCGGGTTTGAATATAGTGTCTTCTCGAACCAAACTCTCAATGAGCAGATCGCCGCCCTAAGTAGAACAAGACAACCAGGGCTCGGGAACACTGTCACTTTGCCACGAGTAGTGCTTCCCACCTCCACCTCCACCTCCAAACCCCTCACATAACCCTCCGACTCGTGTATAGAGTTGTAAATCTTCTTCAGACTCGTTGGAGACTTAATCAAGCAAAGTGCACTCTCTATGTCATTCCAGACATAATACTTGGTCCCCACGTTGTGTTTGCTTTGCAGCAAGAACATGACATCGCCAAACATGGGATCACGGGCGAGGGCGGTCGAGGGTCTGGTAATTTGTTGTCCATCTCGAGCGATTCTTTGAGGTCTTCATCGCGGCCTTGCCAGCCAGCAGTAATCAAGGAACATGCGTGTGGGGTCGTCACTCCAACCTTGTGGAGGTGTGAGACTTGGAGGCTCTGCTTCTAAAGTATTCGCCGCTGGTGATGGTGTATCGGATGGTGCAGACGGATGAAGCGACGCACGACGGTGCGATGTTCGACCATCCCTTACCTTGACACCTGAATGTAAAATTCCCGTAGACTATATATATATGCCGCATTTTATACGAATAACCATGATGCACCACTGAAGGGATACAAGGACCGGACCTCATACGGTCATCTCCATTACACACCACTACTACCAGCGCCACGGATTTCCCACTCTTCCATCTCTTTTTCTTCGCCCTGCTCTGACCCCTTGTTCTGCCCACCACCCGCGAACGCGATCGCACTCACATCAACACCATGACTAAACACCGATGCGAAACCGAACGCTGTGTCGATGTCGCTTCCACATCTGCCGCGGAGATCGCGGGCATACAGTTTCCGCAAGCTCAA
>JBBPLM010000203.1:12852-24165 GCA_038089795.1 Pulchroboletus neoregius | reverse complement strand
GACCTTCTTAAGTACGATAACCAAAGGACGATGGTCAGATAACATGAAAAACGCTAGGTCCCTCTGACAAGGCATTATAAGGCACTACAAGAAATCCTGGAGTCTCGTGATGTTACTATCCCAGTATTTTCATTCCTACATCTGCAAAGGTTTCTAACGAGTACTTATTCTAACAGCTTGCACTTCAATGCTGTGCGGTCACCATTGCTTCACGGAGGCGAGCGCATACATTCTCGCTCCGAAACTATTGTATGGTCGGTTCAGAGACATCTTCGGTCGCAAGGCAAAAGTGTGTTTGGCAATATCAGTGTACATGATCGAACACTTGATTGCAGGGAATTTCGTCGAATGGGTGCTTTATGCAGACCCGCACATGCGGTTGGATTTGACTCAGCGTCATAGGTTCGAGAATATATGCTGTCAACGGAGAGCATGCTCGATGCGTTGCTACATAGACCGGGAAGATAGCTTGGACTCGGACGTGTGCGGAGTATTCGTACTTCTAGTACGCGATCCCGCACGAAGCTCGAATCGTGAACTGGCGCTCACATTGTACACAAAACGCAGTACAGAACTTGAAGTTACACCCACCAATCATCTCCTGAAAGAAAACCAGTCCAAGCCTGAATAACGAACGTCGGTGATCATACTCTCCTGATCAGCATATTGGTATCACTCAATCAACACCAAGGATATGCGCGGCGATCAACAAGTTGGGTGATAATCGCTTCCCGCAGCATACAAGAGGTAGTTGGCAAGGTTCGAGTATGGAATGTCGCGCGTGTCGCAGAACCCGGTCCACGCACTGATAATTGCCCAGAAATCAATCACGTATTGAGGTCTGAGGACATATCAAGTCAGTTCGACCACGCATTCCTGAAAAAAAGCACTGCTGTTGCGCACGAAGTAGGATATGGACCGTTTCCATACGGCCCCCCTGGGCTACCCGTAGATAAATTCGTGCCAGTCTAGGGTGTCATTTCGTGGTTAAAAGGATTTGCAACGAACAAAGTTGGCAACATACCAAAGCCGCGTAGTAAGCATCGATAACATTCTGCTGAGACATTGTCGGTGCCCCGCCAGTCATGTTATAAAATACAGCTTCAGAGAGTATGGTTTGCTGGGAGCTTGCGATAAGAGGGAAGTTCGGTGAGTACACGTTCTGGATGAGAACATCCGTATTGCTCCACGCATAGCAAAAACTTGCGAGAACACAGTACTCGTTCTGGAAGAGGCCAGTCGGGTCAACGTCCCAAACTGAACAAAGCGTCACCATTTCGGCGCACGAGCCATTGTCGGTGATGGGTTGTGGGACACAAGGCTGAGGAGTGATTCCGAGGGTTGGTTCGCAATAGGACACGGCTCCGCAGACCCCAGAAACAGAGGAATATTCCAGCCAGTCCTGGAGAAGATGTTAACTACACACCCTATCAAGTTAATGCCTGCAATTCGTACCGCAAAGTTACTGTAAGGGATATCCATCGTGTCACAAAAGCCAGTCCATGCACCAATGGCCTCCCACTGTCCCTCGACGTAAACAACGCTCGAATCTATTCAGTACACATGCTAACGAAACATAATTTGCAAGAGATCTACCTGTCAGGGTATGTACCATTGGGCGTCTGCGAGACCGCGCCGTAGTAAGCATCGATATAATTTTGCTGCGTCATGTACGGGTTTCCGTCAGACATGGAGTAGAAGGTCTAGATACCCTCAGATCATTTAGTGATCATAGGCGACTTTGGGTAACGATGCCCACCTCTTCGGTAAGACGGGGTTGGTTGGCTGGAGCACCAACTGATGACAAGACCTGCGCAGGGTTTTCGACACCCTGCCAGCACGTCGTGAGCATTATGCACGAGACATAGCTATAGAAGTTGCTGAGGTCAACAGTGTTTGCATTGCAACTGTTCAGGAGGGATAAGCAGGACAGGTAACTGGCAACATCAATTGCCGGATAAATGAGTCCTGTTTGTCGAGGTTCGAGCAGCCCGGTGGGACGAGCCAAAGCCACGCCTACAAAGCCCAAGGAGAGAAGGGTACGTAGCATGGATTCGACGATGGTATAATTCAAATGAAGGGAAGGGATAGAGAAAGCAACCGTCTAGGGTCCTTCTTCTTATCCTTTCACCGGGGATCAGGGCCTGATAGTTATGACGGCGTGGGCGTTTTGGTCACACCTCGGCACTCATTGTCCGCATGATGAACATTGCAAGCGATGTCGAATGTAGCTTCGACCTCTCGAACTACTATTTTGCCGCGGGGCCGCGTTACCAGAGAGAATGGCCGAACAGCGTCTGATGGAAAGCATCTCCGAAAAGCAGCACAACCTGCCTGCGATCTGTCAGCAACATTGAAGTTAGCAAATCTGAATAGCGTTAGCGTTCCGTAGAAAAACCGTAGTTGAGCTTGGAAGGTTTGATAATCATGATGTGCGGTAGTCACTAAGTGACTCGTCTCGCTCTGCTCGCAGAAATTCGTCATTACTAGAACGGACACTGGTGTGACTACATACCCGTGTGAACAGAATACTCAACCACTTCCAACAAACAGCACATCCAAACAATTTCTTGGTTCTTTTCAGGCACCTTGTTCTGGGAGATGGAGGGATAACTACCAGGCACGTTAAAGCGTTCCAAATCCTTCCTCATTGATAATGAACACGGCACAGTTCCACGCACCCGTGTAAGGTGCCTGACCGGTGCGCAAGTTATGAACAACAAGTGTAGTTATCAGCTCAGTGTTCTCACTACAGACGCGACGAAATATTGGACATACCTCAAGACTTGTTGCCCCCGGTCGTTACATCCATCAGAGCCGATCGGATTGCAAGTCTCGAGGGGTAGTAACACGATCGTGTCCAGCAGCACAAAGCCATAATGCTAAAGTGTTGAGTTGATACACCAAATCCCGGTCCGCGAGTCACCAAGGGGTGGTCGTCTTTTTGAGCCGGGGAAATCAATTTACTTTCGATGAGTATTTTGCCGGGGATGAAATAGAGTGGCCCACGTTCCCAGGAAGGTTACGCATCAAGTTAGGAAAAGCCAGCATGCACGAGAGATGGCAAAGCTGTAACTGACTTTCGGATGAGCATTACAGTCAACGCAAAACGTTGAAGCTCCAACCTGTACTAGGCCATCCACAAAAGGTCCCAGTAAGTTTATGACTTTGGTCTCCTCAGAGCTGACGGTCGTCCCCAGTGAGTATGAGTATGATAATGGATGATATCGTCTGCAAACGCGGCATAACTAAACTCGGACCCATAACTGCCATTCAACACCTGAGGATCGAATGTCAAACAGATCTACATCATGCAGCCAAAACGGTACATGCATCATTTCTGTCTGGGTGTATAGGGATAGAAACGTAAACGGGGCATGACGACGACACAAAAAGCCTACACCTATCTAATCTAATCATATTTTCTTCTACTTGAACTAAGAAAAAAGGATGTTAGTACTGAGCGCTAAATGGAGGCAATGCGCGACTCACATTCTTGCCATCCTTCCAGGTCTTACCATCGAGCTCCAAGTCCCAAGCGAGGGCACTCTCGAAGAACTTCTTATCGTCTTCGTTGTCCACATCCAACTTTTTGTAGTTGTAACTCTCCCAATCAGGCGCACAATCAACGACAGCCTTGACATCTTGACCCCGGAGGATCAATGCACCCGAAATGACAGATGCATTGGACTCTCCGAGGACACCTACTGAGCCGAAAAGGTATTTACGCGAGGCTTCGAGACGGTTAAAGAAACCTCCGATTTGGTTGGAGGACATAAATACGAGGGCGAGCTCTTCATTGTACTTGAAGTCGACTCGCCAGACTGAAAAGCCTTCCTTGTCAAAGCTGATCGCACGATGGTCAGCAGAATCTGGGGACTGGGAAACACGGGGACGTACTTGGCATAGAACCACTCCAAAGCACCGTCAGGTCCCCGAGTGTCCTTGTTGGAGTATGCCCGTTTCCAATCCTCGAGGTTGAAGGATGATTTTGGCAGGAGATCAAGGGGGTTCTTGGCCTTTGGTTCCTCGGGGACGAGGTTGCCGTCGTCCTCCTCGTCTGCTTCCTCCTGCTTTGGTTTCACTTTCTCCTTCTTTTCCTTTGGTGCAGCAGGGGCGGGTGCAGGTTTTGTCTCCTTCTTGGGAGGGACAAACTGGACTACTTTTTCAATGTATGTGATCTCACCGAAGACTTCCTTCAACTTGGGCTGGTTAACGACTGTCTCGAGGTGGCGGATGGTGTTGACGAGTTTAGAACGAGCTTCGGCGTCTACGGTGAGGCCAACGGCACGGAAGACGACAGCGGCGATGGTAATGTCAGCAAGGGTGATACGCTCGCCAACGACGAAAGTGCGCGTTAATAGATGTGCCTCAAGGGTGTTAAGCCCCCTAGCTTGGCGCTCAATGAGGGTATTATGGATCTATAAACATATGATGAGATTTGCGATGTGGGAAAAGGAGGGACGTACAGCCTTGTTGTAAACAAAAACACCCCTCAGCAGCTGGTTGGCAAACGTCGAGAAGGTATCAATTTCAGATTCGGCAAAATGAATCCATTGCTGGACAAGAGCTTGCTCCTCTAGGGATGTGCCGAGGAGGTTAGCATTTGGCGAGAGGGACACGACTGTGAGGGTGGGCCCGCGGTTAGCATGCGATCAAAATAGATGATAACGGAGATGAGAAGGGGGTCAGAAACTGTGACGAATCGACATTACAAGTTAAGACAGGGATAACTGATGAATAAATAGCTTTCGTCTTTCCCGATCGCATCGAGCGATCTGTGGTTAAGGGGAAGGAAAGACGCACGGTAGTGGGCAATAGCGGCACCCTCGGTGAGGTTGAAACCATTCGGACCCTCGAGAGCGGGGATCTTTCCATGTGGGAACTTTGCGAGAAAGTCTGGCTTTTTGTTGTCCTCGAAATGCTTGTAATCAGCAACGATTTCGAGCTCAAGGCCACCGAGAGCGGCGACGCTCCTGATCTGTGCCATGTCAGGGGGACATAGAGCGAGTACTTGAGATCGTACGCACAACTTTGCCCTGGCGCTGTGCTGGGACCGAGTAGAGCTTTCCAACTGGCGCCATTTTTGCGGAAGATGAGATGGAAGAGAAAGAGATGTCTCGTTTCTTTTTCTTTTTTTTTTTTTTGATCAACAGGTCTTATCTGATCGTGTCAAATTTAATTAATTAATTAATTATCTCATGGACACCGACACCGACGTTTCAGACAACGACCAGACCCTTCTCCTCGACGTCTTCCTCGACGTCGACGCCGACACACAGCACGTCCCTGCCACCTTCGACGCTTACTTTGTCCACGCCGCTTCTCGCGCCCGCACCTCCGCCAATGTCTTCTCCGCACGCGTCCTCCCCCTCACTCAGCACGAGTACAACGACGCCATCGCCGCCTACCATGCCAACGCCCGTCCCACAACCCGCTGGTTCGGTCATCACGACACCCGCACTGCGTTCCGCCGCTACGCCCACGAACTCGACCAGGGTTTTAACCTCGTGTTCTACGGTTTCGGGTCGAAGCGCGCCGTCCTCAACGACTTTGCGTCTCAAGAGCTCGCTCGCCGCGGCCACGTTGTTGTCGTGAATGGCTTCCACCCCAACACCACTCTCAAAGACGTGCTTGCCTCCATAGAACGTGTCCCCGGTTTCACCAACGCTGCCGCTTCCGGTGCCGACGCGCAAGTACGCCGCATCTGCTCCTTCTTCTCCACCGCCGACGCACCGCGCACTCGTCGCCTATACCTCGTCGTACACAACATCGACGCTCCACCCATGCGCGCCCAAAAAATGAGAAACGCGCTCTCTCTCCTCGCGCTCTCTCCCAACATCCACCTTGCTGCATCCGTCGACAGACTCGGAGCTCCTCTCCTCTGGTCCGCCTCCGAGCTCCTCGCACGCAAAGTTCAGCCCGGGGATACCGTTGTATCGGAGGGGCATACCGCTTCTCCCAAACGCGGATATGCCTTTCTCTGGCATGACCTGACCACCCTCATACCCTATGACACAGAACTCTCATTCGCAGACCGTTCCTCCATCACTGGTGCATCATATGCCTCGACTGGCGCTCGCTCGGCCCTTGCTACTGCAACTACTGCAGGCGCCGGTGCACCGCTCACGGAGACCGCTGTCGCCCACGTCCTCGCCGCTGTCACTTCCAAGGCTAAGAAGTTATTCATCCTCCTGGGCACGAGACAGCTCGAAAATGCGGAAGCCGCCTCAGGCTCGGATACCTCGTCCCCTACTGACATGGCGCAATTCGGACTCGGTTATGATGCATTGTTCTCGCTCGCAAGAGAGAATTTCGTGGCAACGAGTGATACGGCACTCAGGGCTTTGTTGGGTGAGTTCAAGGATCACGGCTTGATCCTTGCTGCTGCCGCTGGTGGAGGTAGCGGTGGCGGAGATACCCTTTGGATACCACTAAGGAAGGAGAGATTGGTGAAGGTACTCAAGTCGATTGAAACTGAATCTGCATAATCTAGAAAGTGTACTCATAATCCATGTAGCCATATCGCATCCGAATATCAACGGGCAAATCTGTCACCGGCAATCTCGATCGCGGAAATGTAGCTCTATACTTCGGTTGGTTGGTTACTGGTCATATGGTCACTTGGCGAAGAGGTCAAACTTGAAAGCAAAGTGGTCGCCACCCTGCGCGGACCAGAGGTTCTCAGATCTCGCGGGATTAACCTCCCACCTAGCTCCTCGTTGTCAAAGTGACGTGACTAATAGCGCATGCGTCACCGCAAAAGCTCAGGTGGCATCTAGCAGAATCGATGCCGTGCTCAACAACGTTTGCATCACCTACACGAGTAAGGTCGAGTCCGTAGACGACGCAGTGGCCCGGAAAATGTCGGCTGTCAGCTTTGGGGTGAGACTCGCGGGTCAACAAATCGCCCACCGGGAGGTAGGCTGTTGCAAGTCTCATCCAGACTTGGCCTTGTGGGCGTGGCTGCGTGTGGGTTCTACAGCGCCTCGTATGCACTGGCACTGTCCGCTATGCTTTTCCTACAGCGGTCATGCTGACAAAGTTTTACGAGTCATCGGTGATTGATTGTACCTTGGAACTTGATCACGCCAAGCTACTCGCCGAACGGGGGTATTTATCTCGCACTTTGTTGAGTCACTGTAAATGACAAGTTGCACCTGCTGACGGAGACTAGGTTCACTATAACAGAGACTATCCCCGCAATTGCTTTGCCCAACCCGTAAAACAATCATGTCAGACGTGAAGATCTGGTTTGGTGCGTTGTCATCGCTGCACTCGATCGATCTAGTGGATTACTCATTGTATACGTACAGTAACTGGGGCGTCGTCTGGTTTTGGTCGGGCCATGACCGAGCATCTTCTCAACATCGGAAACAAAGTAATCGCCACCCTCCGCAAACCAGAGGCCCTTTCCGATCTCACCGCGCGTTATCCACCCACTCAGCTACTCGTTGTGAAAGTGGACGTCACCAACAACGCCGACATCACTGCAGCCTTTGCAAAGGCGGAACAGGCGTTTGGCAGGATCGACGTCGTGTTCAACAATGCGGGTGTGTTCATCACAGGTGAAGTCGAGTCGACAGGCGAAGCGGACGCTCGAGAGATGTTTGATGTCAACTTCTGGGGTGCGGCTCACGTGAGCAAAGAAGCCGTACGATTCTTCCGAGAGGTCAATAAGCCTGCAGGAGGTAGGCTGCTGCAGGTCTCGTCTAGGCTAGGTCTCGTGGGTGGTCTCGCGAGCGGGTTCTACAGCGCTTCGTACGTGTGGCTTCATATCCTGGTCTTTAGTACGGTAATACTGATGTTCTGGAAACAGAAAGTTTGGTAAGCCTGCGACGTTCGATTGACCATCAGCGCAAGACTGATCCAGCGATCTCCAGCTTTAGAGGGTCTTAGCGAATGCCTCGCAGCCGAAGTCGACCCAGCATGGAACATCAAGGTTGGGATCCATGTTCTCATCCGCTTCGTCACGTTCTGATTTCATGTCAAGGTCACGATCCTCGAACCAGGACCATACCGAACTGATATCTTTGGGAAGAACTACCGCACTTTGCCTCAACACCCTGCATACGCAGACTCGGCGCTTCCTTCGTCGCAGTTCCGCATGTTACTCACCTCTTCACAGTTGCTCGACGGCGACGTCGGCAAGGCTGTGATCGCGATTGAGAAGTTTTCCCGACTCGAAGACGCGCCAATACGGTTCCCGTTACACAGGAAAGTCGTGGCGTCCATGAGGAACAAGGCAAAGAGTCTATCAGAGGAGGCGGATAAGTACGAAAGTTGGACAGAGGATCTCTACCATGATGAGTGATGCATTGATGGACGAAGGTGCTGGCATATGGACTCATGTCTGTAGGGTCATTCTGTTGGAGCATTGAGCTCATCCTCAAGCTTGTATGTATAGCGACGTCTAACCCGGACGTAGCGCCTGGGCTTTTGCAGAGGCTGCAGTGACGTCCGGGCTGTTAGTCGCATCCACTTTGACGACAATGAGTTGGGTGGGCCCCCTGTGAGAATCAGAGAGAACCTCTGGTTCGCGCAAGGTGGCGTCAACTAGCTTTGCTTCCAAGTTGGAGCACATGCTCAGTTTAATGCGGCCGATTCAGCGGTTCCACTCATATATGCATTATGAGCTAGTCCACTGTATGTAACCATCGTTGATTGACGTCACACAGGGAATATACGGCGATGAGTGCTAGCCGTGGTCCTGCGAGAATATACTGCTACTGGAAGGCACTGAACGAGGTTACATAGAAAATAAAAGTCTTGCGAAGACGAATTTGGGAATGAGGCAACGGCAAGTCCTGGGGCACCTGCGAATCCGACGATCCTGAAAGTGAATGACATCCGGATTAGACCTCGCTATATATACAAGCTTGAGAATGAACCAGATATGAGCTGACATGCCAGAGCCTCCGTCCATCAATCCATCACTTATCGTGGTAGAGACCCTCCGTCCAACTTTCATACGTATCCGCCTCCTCTGATAGGTTCTTTGCCTTGTCTCTCATGGACGCCACGACTCTCCAGTGTAACGGGAACCGTATTGGCGCGTCCTCGAGTTGGGTAAACTTCTCAATCGCGATCGCAGCCTTGGTGACGTCCCCGTCGAAGATCTCTGTAGAGACAAGAAACTTGCGATACTGGGATGAGAGGAGAGCCGGGTTTGCATATGCAGGGTGCTGAGGCAACTTGCGGTAGTTCTTCCCAAAGATGTCGGTTCGGTATGGCCCTGGTTCTAGGATCGTGACCTTGACATGAAATCAGAACGCGACGAAGCGGATGAGAACATGGATGCCAAATACCTTGATGTTCCATGCTGGGTCGACTTCGGCTGCGAGACATTCGCTAAGACCCTCTAGAGCTGGAGATCGCTATGAGTCTCCCACTGAACCACAATCGACCGTCGCAGGCTTACCAAACTTTCTGTGTCCAGAAATTCATCAGTATTACCGTACTAAGACGGGAATATGAAGCCACACGTACGAAGCGCTGTAGAACCCGCTCGCAACACCACCCACGAGACCTAGCCTAGACGAGACCTGCAACAGCCTACCTCCTGCAGGCTTATTGACCTCTCGGAAGAACCGTACGGCTTCTTTGCTCACGTGAGCCGCACCCCAGAAGTTGACATCAAACATCTCTCGAGCGTCCGCTTCGTCTGTCGACTCGACTTCACCTGTGACGGTCACACCCGCATTGTTGAACACGACGTCGATCCTGCCAAACACCCGTTCCGCCTTTGCAAAGGCTGCAGTGATGTCGGCGTTGTTGGTGACGTCCACTTTCACAACGAGTAGCTGGCTGGACGGATAGCGTGCGGTGAGATCGAAAAGGGCCTCTGGTTTGCGGAGGGTGGCAATTACTTTGTTTCCGATGCTGAGAAGATGCTCGGTCATGGCCCGACCAAAACCAGACGACGCCCCAGTTACTGTACGTATACAATGAGTAATCTACTAGATCGATCGAGGGCAGCGATGACAACGCACCAAACCAGATCTTGACGTTTGACATGATCGTTTTACGAGCTGGGCAAAGCAATTGCGGGGATGAGCCTTTTTATGGTGAGCCTGAGAGAGCCGTCCCCATTCCAAGAGAGCTTCGTATTCGTCGGACGTCAGCAGATCCACAGTGACCCAAAAAAGCACGGGATAAGTATCCCCGTTCCAACCCCGTTCGGCGACCCGCTTGACGCGATCGAGTTCGTCTGCAGCTTGAAGAGCTGTGGGTGCCCTGACTGTCCTCAGTTGTGACACAGCGCTCCAGACCGATGAGGAAGAAAACTGTTTGGGCATCATGTACCGCAAGCTTTTCGCTCACTAGGACTCGGGAATGTGGAAATTGCACCTCTTTCGCCTCAGGGATGTGCCAGTATGGCTCCAAAGTTACACAGGGGATAAACCGATGGTCGTTGATCATCGGAACGGTTACCAGCCGGTAGCACAATTAGTAGTCATGACCATAATGAAAGTTCGCTAGGAGTCAAGCAGTTTGAAGCTTGAAGCTTGAAGTGGCTTCCATACTTGTGGCATTTAAAAGTTGTCGTGGCGCTACTCTTCGTGGATCATTATCAAAAGCCATCACAGTCCCAAGTTTATTGTCGGGCTTCACCCGTCAATGTTTGGTTTGGTGCGTTGTACCCCTGCCGTTCATGTAGCGGAGTATCACTGGCCCTCATCCGGTTTCGGCCGCGCTACAACCGCGGAGCTGTGGAAGCAAAGTTGCCAATCACCTTGCGCAAACCTCCAATCTCACGCTCCAACCTCATCGTTAGAGTGGACGTGACTAAACGGCCCAGTCGTCACGACAGCCCCAAGCGGCATTTAGCAGAATCGGTGCCATGTTCAATAAGGCTGGTATGACCTACTACATGAGTGAGGTCGAACTTCGGCAGTGGACCGAGTCTGCTGACCAAGTTGTGCAAATCATTAAGGTGATTGATCGTATCTAGTTCAATGCGAAGCCCATTCAACGGTTCCCTAGCGTGGGAAGGTCTTCAACTTGCAGACGAGCTCGATCAAGCGTGGACATGCATCAGGGTCGGCTGGTACGTATCTAGCTGCTCATCGCCATGCCATATATTCTCGGACTTCAGCATGATTAAGTTGGGAGCGGACATATGCATGAATGGCGTCCGGGTAAAACGTCGCATACACATACAAGCTTGAGAATGAGCTCAGTGTTGTAACCTACAACCACGCGTTGACATGCCAGCCAGCGCCTTCGTGCATCAATGGATCACTTAGCGTAGTAGAGATCCTCTGTCCAACTTTCATACGTATCCGCCTCCTCTGACAGACTCTTTGCCTT
>JBBPLM010000202.1:0-14583 GCA_038089795.1 Pulchroboletus neoregius | reverse complement strand
CCGAAATTGAAGAAAAAGATAAAGTCGGATCGGTCGCTCCACTTCTCGCAGATCATGCTTCGCATGGCACAGAGGTTCGCTGGAACCAATACTTCGCCAGAGGCTCGACAGTGGCTCTTGAGCACCGCACGCAGAGCAATCGAAGCAATGAAAGCCGTCGATGGTGGTGAGGATGCGTTTGACACCTCTCAAGCTACGCAACCGACACTTGCGTTCGGGATGGGTTTTGGGGAGTCGGGAGAAACAGACGTGGAGAAGGGGATGGGGATGCTTGCTGGTCGTCGGGATGCGGCTTGGGAACTGCTGATGCAGAGAGATTTGGATCAGACGATGTTCGCCGAGTTGGAGAGTCTGATGAGAGTAGAGTGACGGTTTCGTATGTCTTTTTTTTCGATTAATATCATGTATATCTATTGTGGCAATCCACACACGGTGATCGTTCTCCACCTTCATGCCTGCTGATACTGCTCCCCCTCCCCGGTACTCTCAGCATGGAAGTGATGACCTCTCTGGTCTTCAGCTCCTTATTGTACCTGCACTAGACGGAATAAATTTCCAGAAGGGTTACATTGGTGCTGAAGACGAACGCGCAGCAATGGAGGGCGAAGTCCACCTGAAAGGTGCCAAACCCGGCGCATGGCAGAAGCTGTCAGTCCGTCCTAATCCTCCCTGATGTTCGCCTGACCGAACTGGCTCAAAGGTCTGTGTCTTTGCGCACGACAGAGTCTGCACATGGACGGGAAATCGAATTATTCCTTTCTGAAATAGACGTCGCTTCACTCCCTCTTGAATCTTTCGAAGCCATCCCGACCTCCTTCCCATTCGCCATACCGCTTATGCCAGACGTGCCGCAATGTGTCCACACCCCACACTCCTCAGTGATGCACGTACTGAATGCGACCCTACACCCAGTAGATCCAACACTGCCTCCTATGTCAAGAGAACTGTTGGTACATACGAGGCGCTATACTTCACACACGCATACCGTTGCAATCTCACCCGAGAAGCACGTAATACATCATCCGGTGCGCGTGGAGGCAGAGATCCCAAAATCAACTTTCATCGCGGGAGAATCAATTCCTGTCTACATCACAGTCCCGCCTCCACCTCGCCAGCTTGTCCTGGAAGGAGGACTCAGGCTCCGTAATGTCAAGACAGAGCTCCTACGCATCGTTGAGGTTAATGACTTGCAGCGCGAGTTGCAGAACCCTTCACAGGAGGCTATAGGACGACCAACAGGTGAAATCAAAGACTCTCCACTCGAGGGTCCTTCATCTGCAGCACCGCTTTCTTCAGCTGTGGAGAAACCAAATGGTCCCCCACCCCCCACCGCTGCATATACAACCGTCATGTCACGCTCTGGGGCATCTTGCAGGTTCCATACCTCGCATCCAATTCGACTGCGCTTCGTCTTACATCAAACCTCACCATCTGCTTCCCCACCCGACCGTCCGCGGTCTCTGGTTGAAGGGGATTACGCCTACGCGGAGAATATCCCACAATGTGTCTCCATCACACAAACGACACTTTTGCACCAAGTATCGTTCTTATTAAACGTCCACACTTCCTTTGTCGATATCGCGAGCAGGACGGAAACGCTATACACAATTTCCATTCCTATCAACATTATCCCACCCCCCGCTCCACTACCCGAGGTTGAAGAATGGGTCGATGCTGCATATCAAAAGAAGCATGATCGTCCACCACTCAGGACCGTGCGACAAGAAGACACTGAAATTTCTGCTCCTCTATATCACGAAGGAGAGGCTGGTCCAAGCTACACGCAACATGGAGCCCCTCCTCCATTCGAAGACAGAGACGTTCCTCCACCGCCCTTTTTTCCATCAGAAGCATCGACGTCCACTGGTTTGCCTACGTTCCAGGAGTCAGAGAATGAGATATATATTCCTACCGATGCGGAAGAACATTTTGCGACTCCTGTGGCAGAGACAAGCACGGTCGGCGAGGGGGTCATCTTTGGCTTTTCTTCTTCCCAACAGTTCGATGGTCACACTGACCCGCTACATCGGACATCAACTCCCCCGCCTTCGGTTGAACAAGCGGTACAAGACCCTGAGGTCACCGAATTTGTCGCTCTTTCTCAACCACATCGAGTCCTGGGCCTGATTGTAGAAGCGCAACCACCTCCTCCGCCCCCGCCTCTGGACGATCCATCCGACCCACCCCCTTCCATAGATTCCGTGTTTAGATCTCCGACATCATCTGACACTGTTCAAACCCATCCTTCCACAGGCATGCCTCATCACTCGTTCACCCATGATCGTCACTCATTATCACGAGCTGGTGAAGTCATGGATCAAGGATCGTCCCATGTACCGGCGCCCCCACCCTACCTGACGCCCAATGACCAAGAGCAGGTTGCGAGACCTCCACCTTACGTGGACTTTATCCCTCATACGTAAATAGTGATGCATCGGTGGAACATGTCCATGGACAGGCAGTGACGTCGGCCACGGTCAAGTTTACTTACTGTCCAATAACTGACTAGAATTAAGAAGCAATTACAGGAGGAAGGTTGGGAGGCGTAATCATATATATCAAGGGTTCATGTAATGAATCATGGGATAAAGGACAAGATGGTAGTTCTCCAGAATAACAAGAGATGAATGGCTCAACAATTGCAAGCATCTTTTCCTTTCGCTTGGTTTTCCTCCAAGTTAACAGCGCCTTCTTGCCGTGAAGTACCCGCTCGACTACCTGCAACGCCGTTTCTGCCAGCACCGCGGTTAGAGGCCAAGATGTGCTCGATTGGTATTTTCTTGGCTGCATATGATTTGGTCAAGCACAGGAAGAATGACGAGGAAAGCGAACGGACCGATTTCGGTGAAAATCTCTACGATACCATCCCCGGTCTTTGCACTAGTCTCGAAGAAAAGCAAACCAGCCTCTGTGGCGTAGGCCTGAGCTTCCTCGCGAGGAACTTGTCGTAATGATTCCTCGCCACCACTGGGACTGGGAGCCTCTCCTGGGGTCGCGGTTGCATCATCTGCTTCGTCTTCAGACTCGGAAGCAGGGGTTGCGCCTGGGAGTGAAATGGACGGTTGGACCAAGTCAACTTTGTTCCCAGCGAGTGCAATCACGATATTAGGGTTGGCTTGTCTTTGCAGCTCCTTCACCCACGACTTTGCTTTCTCGAGACTGGAGGCTTTCGTGACGTCATAGACAACGACGGCAGCCTGAGCGTTGCGATAGTACATGGGCTATGAAACGGAAATATAGTCAGGGTAGATGAAAGGAGAGTGGCCGGACTGACGGCGAGGGAATGAAAGCGCTCCTGGCCAGCAGTGTCCCAGATTTCGTAACGCAGTACACGATCCTCTAAACGACATTTCTGGGTCAAGAACGCAGCACCGATGGTGGGTTCTTTGTTCGGTTGGAATTCGTTGGATACCTAGCGAGGACGGGAAAATGGGGTGTCCAGGGATGTCATGGTACGTTGAGAAAGGGACTCACGAATCGAAGAACGACGGACGACTTGCCAACGGCCGCCTCGCCTAGTTGGATGGAAGGTGAGTGAAAGATGAAGCGATTCGAGCCATGGGAATGGTGAATTTGGCCAATGTATAGGAAAGACATACCGAGAAGAACGAGCTTGACTTGAACGGATTTGTCCACAGAACCTGCTGCAGCATCAGTCATGATTGTCGACAGAAAGTCTGTATGAATGAAAAGTATGTCAACACAGTGGAACTCTCCTACAGCCTCCTCCTCCAGCTTTGTTTACTCTTGTATTCACCCTCCTCCCCAATCTGGTTGAAGCGAATAACATCTTGACATTCTACCACCACCATCTCCAATGTCCACACCTCTTGGTGCGTCTCCCACAGTTTGCACTTTCACACCACGTCTGACCCTCAAAGATTCGAACAATTCCAGTTTTCGTCCAACTCCGGAGAGTATACCTCCACCCGACGTCACTTACCTGCAGAAACATCTAGATTCTGCACCGGTAAACTATCATCCCCTCGTCCGTCGTCGTACTTTGTAATCAGATTCCACGACTGTCGTCTCACCCCCGTCTACAGAACCCTATCAGTTTTCTCTTACATGCCGCCCTTGTATACCCAGACAAACTTGCCCTGGCACATCCAGATGCAGACCAGCCCGCTTCCTACTCATATAGTATATGGTGATACACGGGATTACACACACATTTTCAGTCTTGTTCAACGCACAATACTTTAGGGCTCAACGTATCCAAAATTTGGCATATGCTCTCATACAGGCAGGAATTCGCCCAGGCGATCGTGTAGCGGTTTTGGCTCCGAATTCGTGAGTCCCCCCCAGTGTTTCCTCGGAAATCTCAACCGACCCGCCACTCCCGCAAGCCCTATGATTGCAGGTAAATGTCCGTATCATGGCCCAGCCCATATCCATTCACTCAGGTTTGCAGATGCCCACTTTGGTGTTCTTGCCGCTCGCGCCATCCTTACCCCGATCAACACGCGCCTAACTCCTTCAGAAATAGCTTACATTCTCGAACACAGCGAATCCAAACTCATTCTTGTTGATCACCAGTATTCGCATCTCATTCCTAACGCCAACGTCACTTCTATCATCTGCTATGATACCGGTAGGCTTGGGGATCCATACGAAGACTTTCTGAGCGCGGGTCGAAAATTCAGTTCTGAGAGAGGCTGGGCTGGGCTCGATGTAGAACCCAACGAAGACACTCCTGCAGTGCTGTGTTACACGTACGAGTCCACTCTCCTGGCATTACCCTAAATTTAAGCCCAATTTCAGTTCGGGTACTACTGGTAGAGTGCGCTCCCATATCCAACCCCCTAGATGATCATCTGATGCCTGCCTTAGCCTAAAGGAGTCATCACTACCCTGCGAGGTCTATTTTCGTTTTTCTAAACACCTGTTTAGCGGCTGAATTTGAGTTTCAGGTTCCTACCTTGCAGCAGTAGCGAACGCTTTCGAGGCAAGGTAGGTATTCGCTCTAATAATCAGACAATAAAATTAATAGGTATTCTTGAGGATTAACCGCGAGTCCTGCTACTTATGGTACTGCTTCCTGTCATCCCTCGCTCCTGTCATAATATTCCACTATACAGGGTTCTTCCTATGTTCCATGCTGCAGGATGGACGTTTCCTTGGGCCAATGTTTTTGCGTGTGCAACTCAAGTATGTCTCTAGCGTACGAAGCATGATTTCTCGCCATTCACATCACCACGTAGATCACCATCCGACAGGTCGACTACCCCCAGATTTGGAAACATCTGCTCAACTCTGGTGTCACACATTACTGCGGTGCACCAACAGTCCAGGTCTCTTCCTTTATCAGCAAGTTATCACCACATTATAACAGGTTTCAACCAGATTGGAATCATCAATGATGCCTCCAAGCAACCTTTATGCCATCCCGTTTCTGCCATCGTCGCTGGATCCGCACCGACTGCTCAGTTGATCGGTCAGCTTGAGCAGATCGGGATCAAGCCTGTACATGTATATGGCCTTACGTGAGTCTTCCTTTCCCTATCTCTGTCTTGCTATTCGACTCAGGGTCATGTTTCAGCGAGGTACGCTACTTGGTCACTTTCCAGCGATCACAAGTTACCTTGGTCGTAGACTTACGGACCATTCACGCGGTGCTACGATCAACCCTCCTGGACATCACTATCTCTGCAAGATCGTGCAAAGCTGATGGCGCGCCAAGGACATAGCTTTGCCATCGCTCAAAACGTCCGAGTTGTTTATCCTCCAAGGCATGAGAACGATCAAGAACTCGTTGACGTCCCCAAGAATGGAAGTACGGTGGGTGAGATCGTGACGCGGGGCAACATTGTCATGAAAGAGGTGGGAGAGATATCATTCGTCAATTAATTGAACTTTACAAATATCGCGCTGTTTGACAGTATTTCAAAGATTTAGAAGCTACTCGCAGGGCGTTCAGGGGAGGGTATTTCAACTCTGGTGACCTTGCGGTGATGCATCCCAACGGCGTCGTACAGATTATGGATAGAAGCAAGGACATCATTATCTCGGGGGGAGAGGTAAGTACAATGGTGATGATTGTGGACGAATGGCATTTATGCTTCGACAGAACGCATCAAGCCTTGCCATAGAACTGGGTAAGGCACACCTCCCACCAACATCGTCATTCCAACTCACGGTATCAAGAACTTGCAAGCCACCCGCACGTCCTTGAGGTATCGGTAGTTGCAAGGGCCCACCCCAAGTGGGGTGAGCGTCCGATGGCTTTCATTATCCTCCGACCAGAATATCTTCAAACATGGTCTGGGAGTCACACAGGATTCGAGATGGAATTGAAGCGCCACGCGCGCACACTCTTACCAGGATTTGCCTGTCCTGAGTGGGTCCAAGTAGTTGATAAACTCCCAGTAACGTGCTCCATCTTGGTGCGTCTTGACATATATTTATGCCCACATTTGCAGAAAACATCCACTGGCAAGATCTTGAAAACTGATCTACGGAAGATAGCTGCGAAACTATGAGATGGTTGACTGGTATCAAAGGTATCTGCGAGTGTGCACGGTGTGATAGATATATAATGGATGAAATGAAAAGAAAGCGAGGGTCAAACTATAAAAGAGTGGATATGGAAACACATTTATGCACCAGGACACAGTCTCAGAATCCTAAAGGCGCCACCATTGCGTTCACATAGGTAAACGTCCTCGCCAGTGCGTCCAAGAAAGACAATTTCATCGATGAACTCTTGATCACCGTCGTTGACGGTCGTGAAGTCGCCCTTGGACGGAGATTTTGCTGAAGGATAGCTCGCTTTCCTTCCCAAATAACCAGTCTTTATCCTTGCAGACAGGGCAGTACCACCAGTGGAAGAGTTGACAGGGGTCCCTATCTTCCACACAAAAGGCCCTCGTCTGTTGATATTCGAAGGTAGCGGAAGGAAATGTGGGAGGACTGTACGTGACTCGTCTGCTGGTTTGAGCAGCGCGTCACCGAGATCCATTGCCTCCAGACCTCCTTGCCGCATTGCAACAATCACAGAACGGTCTTTCACATCAAAAGCTTCCAGTCTCTTTATGTCACCCATTCGTGGAGCATTCAACTTGGTGTTGACCTCCTCGTCCGTGCTCCACAGGAATCTTCCTCTGAGCACGGAACGTCCGCGAGCATCAACAATGGAGGTGCTATGTCCACCCCGGGAAGAAAAGAATAATGCTGGTGGACCGAAGTGGCGGGGCTGAACAAGGAGAGAGATAGGTGGAAGCAGCGGTTTGGATGCGTCAGATAGCGGCGGGGGAGGTTGTATAAGTGGGAGCGGCGGAGCTGAGCGAAAAGGGTGAACCGGATCAACACATTGTTGTCTGAGGTCTCTGAGCAGTATATACTCGTTGTCCTCCTCTTTGCGGACGGGGAGATCGGGCGGAAGTAACCCGTCCTTGTACCAAGCCTGCATCAAGCTTGCTTTCCAAGGTCCTAGATCACTGTGAACAGATTTTGCGATACACGAAAAAAAACATGACATACCATGGACGACACCTTTGGGGTCACGATAGAACCATCTCGACGGGGGTGCTGGTGCTGGCATGGGTAAACCAGGTGGATTAAATTGAATGGACGCGAGGTTTCTGCCGTCTCCGTATGTGTCCGGTTCATGCTCAGCGCGATAACCGAGAAAATCACCATATGTTGGAGGTATGATGTACTCGTCAGCGATAGTAGCAAGAGGAATCTTCGGCGCGAATGACAGCTGCTGGAAAGTCGTGTAAGGTCCAACTTGGGCGGACGCGAGGGCAACCAGTTCCTCAGCGTGCGCCAAAACTGAATCGTGCGCGCCACCGCTTCCCGTTGGCGTGTTGACCGGCTCGGGGAGATGCGCAGTGGAGTTGTTGCGCGAAAGTGGATCCTGGCCGGATGGTACAGTGACACCAATGCTGAGGTTGACGTTGTCTTCATCTTCAGGAACTTGTGGATCGGTGTCAAAGGGGTCAGCCTGGCCATTTCGGATTTCCCTCACCCTCCGCCGAGCAGCTCTTCGTTCAGCACGCCCGATGCGGACTTCCCGCACCCTCACTGTTGCTGGTTCCAACCCGAAAACATTCTGTGAAAATACCAAAAAGACCTCCACGAGGTCATCGCCTTGCAGTTGTAGTTCAAGGGACTTGGGAGAGTCCGGAAGAATAAAAGTACGAGAGAGGCCAAGAGCTGTTCTATATGTTCCAGCAAACAGTTCCACCTTCTCACCGTTCTCTCCACAGAGGATGGCCAGGAAACTACCGCAAGGTTAGAAGAGAATGACTTGCAGTGCATTCACCGTACCTTTTTTTCTGAGTCTCAACTGCTTTAATGAGAAGGGATCCTTTAGTTCCAGGGAGTTTGACATATTCAAGTTTTGGGGGTGGTGCTTGCGGAGTCGGTGGGAAGTGAACATTGTTCTTTCTCAACTCTATATCGACGTTCTTGAGCACGAGCGTCGGAGGGCGATCATCTGACCTGCGTGAACTAAATGCGGCGCTGAAGATTCGCGGAAGGAGGTGGTGCGGCGGTGCTGACCCCAAAGTAGGAGGAGCAGTGGGTACGGGTGAGCTGGGACTAGCATGTGGATGGTGCGGGCTTCCGGAAGTGGATGGCCGAGGAGCAAGACCGGTCGTGGTCACCGAAGGTCGTGAGCGACTGGAGAGCGAACGTGCGAGAGGTCTGCCTTCACTTTCAGGAATCGTTGGGGAGGTTGCTGACACAGGGGAACCCATGGGAGTATCGTGAAGAGAAGTTCTCATGTCTTGTGACCCAGTGGGATTGAAAATACTTTCGAAAACAGACCAACGCCGTCGTCGGCTTTCCGGTCGACTGGAAATGCTGCGACTGTGAGAAGAAAGAGCATCTGGTAAGGAAGATGTCGCTGGGAAACCATCGTCGCCTGACGCCGCAGTCAATGCATCAATCAAAATTGGCTCTTGGGGTCGGATGGTGCCTGCGGGAGGTAACTCGGGGAGCCTGCTTTCTAACAGTGCTTGGACAAGCGTAATTGGTTCACCAGGAACAGGAACGGTATCGTCGTCATCTTCATCGGCATCCACATCAGGAGAAAGCTGCTGTGGTTGCGTTTCGTAAGAGTCATGAATGACAGTACTCTGATTAATCGCGGAAGCTGAAGCCTAGCGAATGATAAGAAAAAACTAGCGACCGAGAAAGATCAACTAGACACACAGAACCTGAGTTGGTACGGGAAAGATTTAAATCAAGGTTTGGCGGACGATTTCTGCGGTGGGATTGGACCGCGTGGCTTCGAACTGGAAGTGCAGCGGTAGTGCCACCCATGATATCATGTTGGTCATCGTTCCTTGGTGGAATTGAACTTGTCCTCTCATCCAACGCTCGACTTCCGCTTGCACCTGCCGTCAACACGTCGATAGCCTCGTCATCGCTAGCTTCCAGCCAATCAGAGTTCTTTGATACGTCTGCTGCATTTGAAATGGTGACAGTGCCCGCGTTTGATATTGAAGGGGACAACGAAGGAACAGGAGGAACAACGACCAAAGACAGTGACGACCGCCTGGAGCGAGCTATGTTGACTGAAACTGAAGACAGCTGATTTCGCAAAGGCGGCCGGTGATCTGGCACGCAAGTGTAAGGTGGGGGCTGATCCACTGGGGGAAATGAAGACAGTGGTTGAAGTGTCGGGGGCCTCGGCTTCTTCGGTGCAGTAGGAGTGGATGTTGATGATGATCTCGAAGTAAATTTGCTGTTTTGCTGTAACTCGGCGATTGGTGGAGTCGATAATGATAGTTTACCCCGTTTTTCTGACGAATCTCGCTGGTCAATGCTCGAGTTCCCAGGACCTGCCTTTTTGGACACTTCTCTGCGTGACCGTTCTCGTTCCCTACGAACTTCGACCTCTATCCGCCACTCCACAGCTTTTTTAACTTCCTCTAAAGCGTACACTCGAACGCCATCCCTGCGACCTGCTATTGCTACCAACACCGCGCGGTGCTCCATTACAACGACGCTTTTAAATGCGACTCTACGCACAAGAGCATATGGCTGAGGAGCTGGGGGGGAGACCAGCGGGAGCACATCCAGGCCTTGCGCATGACAGAGGAGGAGATAATGGGGTGCCAAAAAGGCTCCGTTTGCAGGGGGGGAACTAAAGTGCGAAGGCGAAAGGTCTGGGGTGATGGCGGATAATGAAAGACCCAGTTCACGAAGTGTGGGTGGAGGTAGTGGAGGCGGAGGCGTCGGTGACCGGACGGGGGCCGGAGAGTGTACCCTCGAGCCCGCTTCGGATTGCGCTGCAACAGGTGTCGTTGATGGATCGTCATGAGTCAGGCGAGCGTTCGCCGAAGTGATGGTGTCACGCCGATGAATAAGATTTGAAAAAAAGCCAGAGATACGATTGTTAAACCGTGGTGGCTATATCAAAGTTTAATGTTCTGGGGCGGTTGCACAGAGCAAAAGAGCGCAGGAATTTACCTCCATGGTTGAACGGCGTCTGGTGGCTGACACGCTAGCTGACTGGGTATGCAGCTGGGTGGGGTGGGTTGCATCGGGGTCGGAGGAGGGGGGTAATCGAGCGGTCGACGGTCGGAGAGGAGGAGAGTGGACGGCAGAAACATGGCCTACAGGGAGGCTGTGAACACTGGCACCTTCAGTGCCCTCCTGAGGGGTCTGCAGGGGTATGGGGTCCGGGGCAGGTATCGAGTCAGAAATGTTGGGTTGCGGGTGATTTTGAGCGGGTGATTGAGAGTGCATTATCCAACTCGGTAGCGGGGGAGGAGGAGGGGGAGGAGGAGGAGGTAAAGAAGGGATGCGCAGAATCGCGCAAGGCGGTGGGAGGTAGCAGAGTCAGTAGTGGGGACGAACGGATGATGGTGTCCTCGTATTTCCCACGGTGTAGATCACGTGATATTTGGTCACATTGTGACATTGTGACACTATTACGGCCCGGAGTTGAAATTGTCACACGCCAGTACGATGTTCTCCCTCCGTCTGCGGTCCGCTCAGTTCCCTCGTAGATGGGCCCACAGCGCCCCTTCGTTCGCGCATCTCAACACCGTCACACACGATGACATTGCTCACTTTTCAAAGATACTCCCTCCTAACGCCATCCTTTCCACCCTTCCCCCAAGCTCGTACTCACCCGATGACCTCGCTCCTTACAACGTAGACTGGATGGGAAAATACCACGGACATGCAAATACCGTCTTGCGTCCCCGCACAACACAACAAGTCAGTGACATTGTCAAGTTGTGTGCTGGTCGTCGCATTGGCATAGTACCCCAAGGCGGGAACACTGGTCTCGTCGGGGGAAGTATCTCATTACAAAAGGAAATCATTCTCAGCTTGGGAGCTATGAACAACGTTCGTTCTTTTGACCCAGTATCTGGTAATTATGCAGATCCCTGTTCTCATCCCGAGCGAAACCCAATTCCCTTTGTTCTCTCTAGGTGTCTTGGTCGCAGACGCGGGATGCATCCTGGAATCTCTCAGCGAGCACATCGCCCCTCACAATCACATCATGCCACTTGACCTCGGCGCAAAAGGAAGGTCTGTACACCCGTTCTCTCCCCTCTCTCAAGCTCACTTTCGTCAAGTTGTCAGATAGGTGGAAATATTTCTACAAATGCAGGAGGTCTCCGCCTTTTGCGATATGGTTCCCTCCATGGTACCGTACTCGGTCTCGAAGTCGTCCTTCCAGATGGTACCGTGCTAGACCAGCTGTCCTCTTTACGTAAGGACAACACTGGTGCGTTACCTCCCGTGACCGAAAAGAGCCCCGCCATCTCAGTCCCTCTGCAGGCTACGATCTTAAGCAGTTATTCATTGGTGCAGAAGGAACGCTCGGTGTAATTACGGGTGTATCCATTCTCACCCCACCAGCCCCCCAGGCATCCAACAATATCTTCTTGGCATTGCCCCACTTCAAGAATGTCCTTCCGCTTTTTCAGACCGTGAAACGGCAATTGGGTGAAATTTTGTCCGCTTTCGAGTACATCGACCGCACCGCCTACGATATGTCCCTTGACCATGGTTTGGGACCCATTCTAAATCCAGACGAAGTCGGTGATGCACAGTGCTTCGTCCTTGCCGAGACAAGCGGTGGGAACCAAGAGCATGATTTGGAGGTAATTGTATCCAACTGTATCAGCCGACCTCAGGCTGAACTTGAGGTACAATGACTAATAACAGAAACTGAACAACTTACTCGAAGGTTTGATGTCAGCTGACGAACCTCTCATTTACACCGGAACTCTTTCACAGTCCCCTGCTCAATTTGCCTCGCTTTGGGCGCTGAGGGAAGGCTTGACAGAATGCGTGCAAAAGGAAGGGAAGCCGTACAAATACGACGTCTCTGTTCCTCTCGCAGACTTTCAAAGCGTGGTAGACGCCGTCCGCGAACATCTGATCTCAAAGGGACTCTATGGGGATCACGCTATCTCGAAAGTGATGGGATACGGACACGTTGGTGATGGTGAATGTTTCGGCCATAAATGGTTGGTTGGATTCGTCTTACCTGTCCTCTTTTCAGGGAACCTTCACTTGAATGTCATTGCTAAACATGGTTACCGTCCTGAACTGGAGGCAGCACTTGAACCATTCATCTATGAGCTTGTTGGTGCGTTCTAGCTTTGCCCCTCCATGAGACGGTGAAGCTGACCGTGTGAATGCTGCACAGCCTCGCATAAAGGTTCTGTGTCTGCTGAGCATGGCATTGGATCAATGAAGACGAGCGCACTTCGATACTCGAAGAACGATGTCAGCATAGAGTGGATGAGAAGAGTCAAGGGGGTCTTTGATCCGCTCAATATCATGAACCCTGGCAAGGTCTTGCCACCCTAGATTACCGCAGGTTCCAATCTTTCTCATTGCATACTTCTGGCATTCAAAGAATAAACTTGCTTCACGAAATTGAGCTAAATTCCAAGCTGTGCATCGCCACCGGCGGTGTATTTTACACACTCAGATTGAACACCGCTAGTATTTTTTGAGTCGGCAACCCCTTGCCGAGCTTCGGCTCATCTCCGGAATGACCGATTTTCCAAAATGGGAGTACGTTTTAGTCACGTAGGTGTATGATGAGCGGATGCGCTGACATTGCGATTTCGACGACTGTCAATGACGTAGCCTCCCAGAAAACATATATAAGGCTAGGTGTGCTTGATGTCGACCTCAGCACTTCTTCGACCCCAACTGTGACTACTAACACAACAGCTTGAATATGGCAAACCTTGGAAACGTAAGTCCTACCTCGGTCATTCGAGCACCGTGAGCTGAGACATGGCACTCAGGTCGCCGGAGGCCATAGTACGCCCCAATACATGCCTTGGTATTGACAGCGGTTGACTGACATTTGCAGAGGCTACGATGGCAAATCCCAAAGTCTCCGAAGATGCCAAGGAGCATTCGAAGCAGGTACTCGAGGAAATGGAAAGCCGCGGCGAGCTTCCCGAGCAGCAGCAGCGTGGCGATGAGAATTTGGGTAATGTTATCGGCGGTCACAAGGTTTGCGCCTCCAACACAAGTGTCTCGTTTGGATCTCTGTTGACATGCACACAGGCCACGTTGAAGAACCCCAATGTTTCGGAAGGAGCAAAGGAGCATTCCAGACAAGTCTTGGAGGATATGGATTCTTGACTGCGTCGAGTGTGTACGACAGGAGTATTGTAAGATAATGTCAGCGTACAGAAATATCGCCGTTTGTCGGTCGACTCTGGTGAAGCTCGCGTTTTATTTTCTGAGCAAGATGAAGACGGGGTCACCGAGAACGATGCCAGCCATGTGTCGAAAAGAACCTGTCAATGACAATAACAGGCCACCGAACGATGCATACACGGTCCTGTCCAATGCGTAAGTGCTCGGTCCAACAGATCTTGGAGTTCAACATACACTATCTCTCCTCCCCCATCGAATTTGTACACCTGCACCGTCACTCGTTTACTGAGACCTTTCCTTGCCATGATTTGCTTACCTTGCCATACATCACATAGTCGTACTCCTCCTCTAGTCCTTTCACCCCTTTCCCATCAGGCCTCCAGATGTCTCTGTCCTTGTCCTCCGTTTCAACACCATCACCTCCGGATGGGATCAAGGATGAAGCAAGTGCCATAGCGAAACTTTGACCCTCGGCGAGAGGGAATAACTCGACATTGTAATCTAGGGTCATGTCCATGTCATGATTTTTTGAGCGAGCGTATAGCCGGGATACTGCCAGTCGTAATTAGCATGTTGCGAACGATTGCATGGATCTCTGCACCTCTGTCGAATTTTTTCCCCTCCTTGTCGATCCCATTGATAGTGAATATGTCGTCGAAGACGATGTTTGACGAGGCTGACGACATTGTTTTGTTCGAGTAGATCACTGCTGTCACGAGCCACTCTCCAAAATACATGAATTCCCACTGTATATGTAAGGATTCTCTATTTCTTTCTTCACCAATATCACATTCTAGACCATGACATCATTATGACATCAATCCTCATGTATGCAATATGGATACCGCATGTACTGTAGTATAAGTAGACAGACCGTTACTCCACGGTCTTCATTCTTGGAATTATCATTCACTTTGCCATTAGCTCACTTTGAGTGATTGGTCGAGATTCCTGACAAAATTCCAAGAATATCCTTTT